>OY796883.1:623125-895466 GCA_963680785.1 Diplosoma virens | reverse complement strand
TGATTCTTATCGATCGAGTAAAAAGATATTTTATTTTTATCACTGAAGGTGAAAACGATTGTGGCAGTTGAAACATTTATGTTTTCGATTGGTTTTTACAAAGCACAAAAAGTTGAAAATACAAATCTCTTTAAACTTTGCTGTTTCTATTATAATGAGTTGTAAAGATTGATAAGGAAAACTTTTTCTTGTAAACACTTCAATGGGAACATTAAAAAACAAATCAAACTTTTCAATGGAACAGCATTACTTTGACATTTCCAAAAAAAGTAAGGTAATTGCTTGAAACTTGCCCCAAGTATAACGATTTTCTGTAGGCCAGGAAGATAAATATAAAAATGATGATGGTGATTGCAAAAAGCTGCCTTGGATGAGCGGTCTGCGTTCTGAAATCCAGAGCAAAATCCCTGGGTTCGAAAATCATTTAGTAAGCGTCGTTGATATTTAAAGGAAGAGCATCCGCAATGTGATGAGCTCATGGCCAATCAATATGAAGATCAAAAATTTGGCCCAGATGGTTGGTGCTTTCTCGCTGCCTGGGCCGTGAGTAAGTCTGTTCATTGGTGTTAAAGATGACAGACCGAAACCAAACCTACCAAAATGGAAGGGTATCCACCCATTCCGATGTTAAGTGTGGGTCTGCTAATCAGCAAACGTCCTTTTCAGGACGGGGCAATGCTTGGATAAAACTGCCCTTTTCAGGGCACATTGCCAACAAGTTCCGAAAACCCACTATTCTTCAGCTGAACATCGAAGGCCTCACTGCAAGCAAGATGAATGTTCTTCATCACCTCGCTGTGCAGTCTGAGGCACTCGTCATCCTACTGCAGGAGACCCACTGCACTGATGCAGAGAAGTTGGTACTTCCAAACTACCAACTAGCTGGGTCGTCTTCAAGCAGGAAGTATGGCCTTGCCACGTTTGTCCACGAGCGACTGAGATACATGCTTTTGGACCAATCTCCACCAACATCGGAGATCGAGTGGCTGTGTGTGGACGTTGATGGCTAAAAAATAGTCGTATAATAAATAAACAACTTACCACGTTTGTCCACGAGCGACTGAGATACAGCTTGCAACAAATGGATTGTTTGCTGCCTCACAACAGCTTTCTAGTCACTCAACAGTAAGTCAAAGTTTGTTTTTAACAAATGGAAACAAGTTTAATTTGAACTTCTTAGTGCTACGATTCTTGAAACAACGTCATTCACCAAATACAGGTTTAAGAAAGAAGGCGACAACAACAGAATTTTGTTAATTCTGATCAAAGTTTAAGTAGGCCTAATGAATTTAATAAGTCTGGAGCGTGGTCGACTGGTTAAGAACAGTGATAGCTTTACAAAAAAGGGGCCTTGGTGCAAGAAAAAAAAGGTCATCACTTTCTATTAGTGTCCAACATTTCTATTTGTTCCAAAAACGTAGTGATCTCAAAACAAGATCATCGCTTTGAATCGAGTACATGATACGTACTTTCGTAGTTGGAGGGGTACGCTGCTTTGTAAAGACTAAGAAAATATTTTTCTTAGTGAGGGACAATTTTTGACGTTTTTTAGAGGGAGGAAAGATGCGGCCACTCCGTTCTCTCCGTACTAAAGCCATCACTGGCTAAGAGCGTTGTATTGATAGCAAACGTGATCGACACGATTTAGGATCGAAACTCATCCGTGCCGTTCGGTTGTATTTTTGGAAAAGATTCGATACAGCGCTTTTTATCTTCTCCGTGGCTATAGCAAGCAGCATCGACTCCTATCACATCTCCAAATAAATAAACACAAAAAAAAAACAAATATAAAATCAACCGAGCTATCACAGAAAGCTGGTTGCCGCAATCGCTTGACGGTGGATCTAAGTTTAACGACTTCAGACGTTTTTCTATGAGTTAAGAAAATAAACAAACAAATCAAAAATATACAAAGCAAATAATGCAAAAACTATGCATTTCTGAGACAAAACAAAATATAAAATTAACCTTGAGTAGATGCTTGTGAAATCCTTAAATTCTCAATTTATTTATCTTTTGCTAAACGAATTATTAATTGAATTGTTTTTTAGATCAGATCGAACCAGCGAAACCCAGGAAGAGTTTCTTCCCACCAGAAGAGTATTCGACCCTATGTTATGTCAGGCTAATCTTCCCACATTGGACCAGTAAGAATATTATTGTTGGTTTATGACAGTTTATGGTTGGTAGTAAAACATAAAAGAATCAAAAATTTTGCTTGGAATTGTTTTAGATTCTTAAATCGGAAATTTTTAATGACACTAACCGGCTAGACTTGAAGTTTCTGTTCAATAATCCCATATTAATAAACAATCTTAAGGTTCACTTTAAATAACGTTTTAATTTGTTTCAAAGCGTATCTGGCTTTGCTCTTATCTGTAATCGATTTTGGCAAAAATTTAAAAGAACGAATTAAAAACATCCTCGTTTTTTTGTATTTTCATCAAAAATAAGTAAATGTTCTAGTAAAATTTTGTGGTTTTATTGTTGTTACAGATTAAACTTAACTCAATTAAAAGCGATGTATTTAACTTGAAGTTTTATTCAAAGTTAAGTTTGTTTTTACTGGCTTGCTATAATTTGTCACACGCAAAAATAAGATTTGCCAAACAACCTCGAGACCGGCTTACAGTTTTTACATAAACTTTGGCTTTATTAAGCTTATAAAATTTTATTTTTTGTTTAGTCCACCAAAAGAAAATTATAATAATTGAAATATAAAAACAAAATTTGGCTTCCTGTTCAACCTCTGCACTTGTTTTAAATGGGTTTAGTTACTTATCTAACAACACCCCACGGAAATTGAATGACGTAACGAATTCAATGCTTGATCTGCGATATTTACTGAGGCAATTGTAAAGTTTGTTTATCTTCGCTGGTTTTCAATGTTTACAGTATCGATCACTATGAAATCAAACAAGTAGAAATCGCAGAAGTAATCGACTGTTTAACGGCTTCAAGTTAACGATTGACTATTATCAGATATCTTAGAATAATTACTAGCCATGCGAAGGTTAAAACAAATATGAAAAGGTTGACGAATAGACTTTTTAACTAAATGTTTGAGTAAGCAGTTTCATCATTTCGATACAAATAACTGCAACATTTCCCACTATTACTTCTTGATTACAATATGAAAAAATTATTTATTAAAAAACATTCGAACTTATTTTGCTAATTTTGCCGCTTTAATGTGGTTTTTTGCTTAAATTTTTAGTTTTCGCGTTAATAGCCTATTCTTTATTTTGTTTCATCTCTATGTTTATCTTCCTGACTCGTAGGAAAGCAACAGATGCAATTAATTAACATTGGTATCAATTAATTATCATTGGTATACATTTAGCTCCTATGACAGTTCTTGATAATAAAAAAATAAATTACAGAGTGCTCTACGTTGAAAACGTCTAAACCGGTTGTTTTGCATTGCATTTCATGACAAATGAAATTTTTTATCATTCTCCACCCCAACGATATCACACATTGACCAACAGTTGTGTTTGGCTGGCAATATCTCTACTTTCATGCAGTTGTATTAAAAAATAAGTTTGTTTCAGTCTCTCAAGCAATTGTGCTTTCATGTCATTTAAAATCTCATCAAATCTACTTGAAATTGTGTTGTTTGACAAAAAAATTTCTTTACATTTTGCTGTGCATTCGCTATTTAAAACTGATTTGCACATGTCAATTGCAACTAGAAAAATTAAATGTTTGGAAACTATCTGGGCCTTTTTGGCTCAAACCTTTCTAACGTACTAAAAACAAAAGGCTTTGTGACGTCATAGAAACATTCAATGAAGTCAAATTTAAGGCACTCATCATCAGCGCTCATCATTTTTGTTTCTTTGGTTTTGGAATAAAACATGCTGGGTTTTACTTTCCGATTCATTCATCTTTTTCTTCGGCTCCAAAAATCTATCAATATATTTTGAACTATGACATTAAATTTATAGTTAAGCTATCTCGGAACCAATTGAAACCAGTTTAGTCATAGAATTACTTCATTTTGTTTTACGCCAAATGCAATTATTAAATGAATCGTTTTTTTAGATTAAGTCAAAGCAGCGGAATTCGGGAAGAGTTTCCTTCCAACGAAAGATTGTTCGATCCTATGTTGTCTCAGGCTAATTCTCATACACTGCAGCAGTAAGAATATTATTCTGTCGATTAATGGCTGGCTGTAACATGTCATAGGATATGTCATAAAAATAAATCGTTATAAAGCAATTTTTCGATAAGATAGAGCAACAATAATAAGGTTTATGATTACAAAAACTTGAGAATTGATGCGGCAATTACCTGTGACAACGGATGGACTTACTGTGCAATGTATATGTTTGACACTTTGGTAATATTGTTGCGGATCCCCCCGCAGTCATCACGGACCCCAATTTGGAAAACGCTGGTATGTGCTACAAGCTAAGATTTACATAAAAATATTAAAAAGTCTCTGCTGATATTGTTTCAAGACAAAAAGCTGCTTTTTCCAATCATATAACTCCAGTGGCGTACGCAGAAATTTGTAAAGGGGGGGGTTTTGGAGCCGAAAATGTGATTGCTCTCAGTAGTCCTGGCAATGGGTAAAAACTTCCAAAATTAGGCCTACATTCAAAAATAAAGTGTTTTGGTTTTAAGAACATCTTGCAGTAGCATGAATTTCTTTTTACCAAACCGTAAAACTAACTATTGAAAAGGTATGTGCGAATAATTCAATCATGACAAGAAACTTTTCAAATTAAAAGCAACTCGTGTAAATGATGAGAACAATAGGTGGAAAATCAAACGAACAAAAAATAACCTTACTTAACAAATATTTAAAATTTTTTTAAAGGCTTATATTCAAACGCCTGTTTTTTTTCACTTAATCTGTTAATTACATCATCAGGGCAAGGCACGCGTGTGGCTCCTATAAATGTTTAGTAATGCAGATCCATTCATTCGAGTGGTACCACTTGTGTTTCGTAAGCACGTTTTTAGTCTGCGTAATGTGGAAAGCTTTACAATTGTTCACTAGTGCATGTTATCACTGGAAGAGTTAACAAAATGGTCATCAATGTAAATATGTTCGGAACAGCATCGGAAGTGCATTCCTTGATGCTGCTCAACGCATCAGTTGGTCTTTCTGCTGCGTTTAACCGAAAAAGTTTCCTGTAACATAATATCAGTTCTGGCACTAATTCTCCCCAGGATTTCGTTAAATCATTTTCGTAAAATTTTTCCAAAACTTGAATACTTTTAATTTGTTGAGGAGTTGGTGCACTAGTTTGATCAGCAGAAATTAAACACTGAAATTCACCAATAATCGATTTGGGGGCTGAAAATCTTGCTTTGAGAGTGACAATAAAGTTATCAAGAAATAGAATAAAAATCCCTAGTCTAAAATGTTCTTCATCTGTTACAGCGGCAATATTGCATCGATTGGTCTGTCTTCAAGAGGGCATGGTATTTTCAAAATAAAATCTTCGGTTTTGGCCGGTTCTTACGCAAAAATATAGAGCTGAGGAAATTCATATTCGGTTTTTTCTCTAAGACACTTCAACTCATTTGCAATATCCTGTGCAATGTTGACGGCCTCAAGAAGGTTTATCGACTTTTTTTGCTTAACTTTACACAAAACAACACTGTATTCAAAAACGTATTTTAAAACTAAGAGAGCAATGCAAAATTCACTTTGCGTAATTGTCGATAGCAACTGCAGAGCTCGTGATGAGGTTTCTCTGTCTGGCCATGCTGAAATTTCTGCCAAAGCTTCTACAACGGTAAATTGTAAATTTGAAAAAGTACTAACACTCTCGTGTCGATCGACCCATCTGATAGCACAACTTTGAACAAGTTTTTAAGCTTTTGTTGTTGACGAAATCGTGTTGATAGACTTGCGCAAAATGTTTTGAAGTTTTGGAGCATTAAAAAATTGTAAACTGAAGCTATTGTTCCCATGCAGTTTATTTCCATTCCCATGCTTAACTTTCAATATTTTACAAGTTTGAAAGTCTTCTTCACAGTGGCAATGTACAGTACATGAGCTAACTTTGAAGCAATTTAAACGATAGCAAAAATTGATGCGGAAGCAGTAGATAAGTTTAAAAATTGCGGTAAACAATAGAAACCAAAATCCTATTATTAAAGCCTATTTATTACAATGTACTGTATATATGACTAAACACCATTCTTCAAGGGGGGGTTTTGACTCCTGAAACCCCCCCCTTGCGTACGCCTATGTATAACTCTAATCAAAGTTCTAAATTGAGACTTAGATATGAATGTAGGAATGGTCCAGTCCCAGCGAATCCTAACCCACATAAAAAGCAGATTCCTGTTGCTTCAATTCAGCAGACGCAAATGACATCCTTTCAGTAAGTGGAAAGTGAACAAATTATCAAAATCTTCGTTTTCTGATTGTAGAATTTTATTTGGTTCCTGGTTGCTTGTGTTTTTATTTGCAAACCTTCGTTAAAATGACAAAATATACAATGACAAAAAATTATTTTTTATTTTACATACACTTAGTAATTTTTGTAATATTAGTTTTAAAATTACTGTAATCATGCTAATTACAAACACTTTTCACAACTTTTCTTGCCCCATATTTGCTGGTGGAGGTTTTGCTGTTTTTCTTTTTCTGTTACCTTTGTTTCTACGATAAGTTACAATTGGTAGTTGTATTTTGTTGAAAGCTAGTTTATCCGGGTTGGAACAAATAATTTGACATTCCTTCGCACACAAATCTCTCAAAGAATCTCTTTAAACCAAAGTAAATGACACACAATGCTATTTCTAATCAAACAAATGATTTTTGTTTTTAAAAAAGCTCTAAGAAGTTTTGACTCTAATCAAGTCAATAACTTCTGACAGGAGATTACAATCGGGCAGTTTTATCTTGCGTTGGCCAATAACAATAGTGAATGCAGTATGATCTTGACGTTTGGCTAATGAGCAGTGATGGCTTCAGTATGAAACAACCGCACCAACCCCAAGGTACCTCAAAAAGTGGCTTCCTTAAGCAAAATATTGCTTTATTTTTTTATAGTAGTACAAAGACAACGTCCCTTCCTGTCTGCACCTTTGCTTCAGAATGAAAGTAAAAATAATGTGCTCAATCGAAAGAGATAACCTTTTCTTTTTTTGGAATCATTATATTTTGGGAAAAAAATGAATATTATGGAGATTGATCAAAAGTGATTAAGTTTTTTTAAAGACCACTATGTTTCAGGGACGAAAAAAAAGTTAACGCACAATAAAGTGGCTCTCTTTTTTTTGAACTGCTTCCTTCCCTTTTGTAAGGCCATCACTGCCGTTGAGCGTTGTGATTAAATGAAATAGCCTATATAGTTGTTTTTACTTCAAGGCCATCTGGGTGGACACTTTTGGTGAACTGATTACGTTTTCTTAAATGTCCATGTTGTTTATTATCAACAAATAGGATTTGTTTTAAATTAATCCTACATTAAAATACAAAGAACAAAGCAATACGTAAACCAATGATTTCTATAAATTTTTTACTGAAAATTAGTCAAATTTTTGATGTTTTTTAAAAGTAATTTCATTATGTGGTCAGTGATTATCTTGTGGTCAATGATTTTTTCAGCGATTGTCATTTTCTATGATTCATTGTTTTACTATAAAATCGGGGTATGATTTAAACCTGCAAGCAAAAACCTTCATTGTTCAGGACAATTTCTGATATACATGTACTTCTTTAATTTGCAAATAGTTTATTTGCTTTTAGTCAAAACGGAAACAACCAACCTTCGTCCAGAGACATGATATCGCAAACTGTGCAGCTGCGGGAAATCCCCCCGAGACATCAACAGTAAGTATATTGTGCACGAAAATAAAAAAGTTGCTTAAAAATAAGAACATAAATTAATGGTTCTTTTTGTGAAAACCTGATCCCTTGGTTATCAATAACTTCCCGAACTCCATTTAATTATAAACTCAGTTTATTTATGGAAAAAAAAATGTAAAAATAAAAGCGAGGAAAAATATCAAGCAGATAGAAGCTGTTGAGGAAGGAATACAATGGTGCTTACTAGTTGAGTTCCGAAACCAGCTCTTTTGCTCTGGAGTCCAGAACGTCAACCACTAAATCACGGAATCTCTTTTTAATCATTTAACATCATTTCTACACATTCATAAAGAATTATATTCGGGGCAACCGTCAATCAATTATTCCGACGTACTTGTGGGGATGACAAGATAATACTGTCCTGTTGAAGTCTTTTATTAAGGTTTTTTTAGTTTTTTATTTAAAAGTATAAGTAAAATTTAGAACTGTTTGCTGAGACCACCAAACATATAAAAGCTACATAAAGTGTCTTTCCCAAGGACCCAACCGCAGGACGCGTCTATTCTTAAATTGCTATTGCGTCGATGGCGATGTAAGCTACAGTAATCTCCAGCTTAATTTCGCAACTTGAATTGCAACTTGAATCTGAACAGGTCTCGAAATCTTTCGGTCTCGATCTCGGTCTTGGTCTCGGAAAAATTATCGGGTCTCGGTCTCGACGTTTGTGGTCTCGACTACACCACTGATTTATATCTCAAAAATATTTTGGATTTCTACGACCTGGACGAGAATTTTAAAGCTCGCAAAAAAGAGCAAGCAAAAGACTCCGTAGAGGAACAACAGGTGTTGCGTATGGTAACCCTGCTCATATGCTAGATGCTTCTCAATATATCAAGCTTGCTTGGGATGCGATATCAGATGCGACAATACAGAATGCGTTTAACAAGGCTGAATTAGTAACTTTGAAAGGTGGAGCTCATGAAGAAGTTAATATGATGGCTGATCTATTGTGCAGCTTCAAAGCATTAAATATTCCAATAAATGAAAGCATTCTAGATGAGTTTGTACATGTTGATGACAAAAACAGTGAAGAGTTTTCACATGAGATTTTGGATGACGTCAATGAGGTGTTGAAAAGTATACAAGCAACAAATGATAATGAAGATGAAAACGTACACACTGTGGTCCAATCTGAAAATGATAACGAAGAAAACGATGTCACTTTTTGTGGTTTGAACACATATTCAATAAAGTTCTTAAAGTTGAGGATTAGTTGTTGTGTTCCGATGTGCAAGCGCAAGCAGTAAATTACTATAATGAGTTGAGAAAATCCTTTGAGCTTTTTCAGCTAAAATTAAGGCAGGTTATTTTGGACGCAAAACGCAGAGATCGAAAATATTTTTATGAATTGTCTGATTTGCGGTAAATATCAATAAATTTTTGTAAAAGTTGAATCTTGATTTTTTGAAACTTTTTGCTAACTTAATCGGGATGCATACTTAATTGGGAGATTACTGTACTTGGCCATGTCTTTGCAAAGTTAAATTCGATTACGGAAAAAATAAGAGAGTTTAATATTGAGTTTAGCATTTCATCTAACTAAAAGATTCTCATAACTAAAAGATTTTTTAACTCAATCGATACCAATTGTCGTCTTCGTATGGAAAAGCATTCACCCGGGTCAGACACAAACAGGACTGAGACCGAGGATTTATCTTCTTACTACCCCAGGCTGCTGTAGTGCCCAGATCAGATGCTGGCAATGATGGTGTTCACCCATCATTGGGTTTCGTCATCCAAAACCCTCAAACTTCGTGCTTTATGTGTTAATACTTGTCCAGTTAGCCAAGCATCTCCGTTTGCACTATGGCCAGACAGTATTTAATGCAGTTACCAGATTGACAAATACGGCGCCAGGCTTTTTCTTAGCCTCGAAAAAATCCTTGGTTGTCAATGTTATCAGAGCAAATTGATCCACTGTGTTTACTGTTTTTACTGTTTTTGGCTTGTTCTTCTGATGAAGTAGGGAAACCTCCTGCTGTCTCACCTTCACAGCTGTGATCTCCAGCTGGGGAGGTAAGGAACTCCTTCTAGATTTAAGAAGGTTGAGCATAAGGTCTACAAGCTAAGTCTATTTTTAAAGAAAGGAAGCAAATTTAATTTGAACTGTTTAGTGCAGCAATTCTTGAAATAACGTCATTCACCAAATACAGATTTGAAAACATTCAACGAATCCAAGTTCAAAGACACTATATGGCGCTTTTTATCTTCTTCGTGGTTATAGCAAGCAGCATCGACTCCTATCACATCTCCATATAAATAAAAAAAAATAAAAAATCAACCGAGCTATTACAGAAAGCTGGTTGCCGCAATCGCTTGACGGTGGATCTAAGTTTAACGACTTCAGACGTTTTTGTGTGAGTTAAGAAAATAAACAAACAAATCAAAAATATACAAAGCAAATGATGCTTGTGAAATCCTTAAATTCTCAATTTATTTATCTTTTGCTAAACGAATTATTAATTGAATCGTTTTTTAGATCAGATCGAACCAGCGAAACCCAGGAAGAGTTTCTTCCCACCAGAAGAGTATTCGACCCTATGTTATGTCAGGCTAATCTTCCCACATTGGACCAGTAAGAATATTATTGTTGGTTTATGACAGTTTATGGTTGGTAGTAAAAACGTTTGGCTAATGAGCAGTGATGGCTTCAGTATGAAACGGCCGCACCAACCCCAAGATACCTCAAAAAGTGGCTTCCCTAAGCAAAATATTGCTTTATTTTTTTATAGTAGTACAAAGACAACGTCCCTTCCTGTCTGCACCTTTGCTTCAGAATGAAAGTAAAAATAATGTGCTCAATCGAAAGAGATAACCTTTTCTTTTTTTGGAATCATTATATTTTGGGAAAAAAATGAATATTATGGAGATTGATCAAAAGTGATTAAGTTTTTTTTAAAGACCACTATGTTTCAGGGACGAAAAAAAAGTTAACGCACAATAAAGTGGCTCTCTTTTTTTTGAACTGCTTCCTTCCCTTTTGTAAGGCCATCACTGCCGATGAGCGTTGTGATTAAATGAAATAGCCTATATAGTTGTTTTTACTTCAAGGCCATCTGGGTGGACACTTTTGGTGAACTGATTACGTTTTCTTAAATGTCCATGTTGTTTATTATCAACAAATAGGATTTGTTTTAAATTAATCCTACATTAAAATACAAAGAATTTAAAGCAATACGTAAACCAATGATTTCTATGAATTTTTTACTGAACATTAGTCAACATTGCAAATAGTTTATTTGCTTTTAGTCAAAACGGAAACAACCAACCTTCGTCCAGAGACATGATATCGCAAACTGTGCAGCTGCGGGAAATCCCCCCGAGACATCAACAGTAAGTATATTGTGCACGAAAATAAAAAAGTTGCTTAAAAATAAGAACATAAATTAATGGTTCTTTTTGTGAAAACCTGATCCCTTGGTTATCAATAACTTCCCGAACTCCATTTAATTATAAACTCAGTTTATTTATGGAAAAAAAATGTAAAAATAAAAGCGAGGAAAAATATCAAGCAGATAGAAGCTGTTGAGGAAGGAATACAATGGTGCTTACTAGTTGAGTTCCGAAACCAGCTCTTTTGCTCTGGAGTCCAGAACGTCAACCACTAAATCACGGAATCTCTTTTTAATCATTTAACATCATTTCTACACATTCATAAAGAATTATATTCGGGGCAACCGTCAATCAATTATTCCGACGTACTTGTGGGGATGACAAGATAATACTGTCCTGTTGAAGTCTTTTATTAAGGTTTTTTTAGTTTTTTATTTAAAAGTATAAGTAAAATTTAGAACTGTTTGCTGAGACCACCAAACATATAAAAGCTACATAAAGTGTCTTTCCCAAGGACCCAACCGCAGGACGCGTCTATTCTTAAATTGCTATTGCGTCGATGGCGATGTAAGCTACAATAATCTCCAGCTTAAGTTCGCAACTTGAATCTGAACAGGTCTCGAAATCTTTCGGTCTCGATCTCGGTCTTGGTCTCGGAAAAATTATCGGGTCTCGGTCTCGGTCTCGACGTTTGTGGTCTCGACTACATCACTGATTTATATCTCAAAAATATTTTGGATTTCTACGAGCTGGGCGAGAATTTTAAAGCTCGCAAAAAAGAGCAAGCAAAAGACTCCGTAGAGGAACAACAGGTGTTGCGTATGGTAACCCTGCTCATATGCTAGATGCTTCTCAATATATCAAGCTTGCTTGGGATGCGATATCAGATGCGACAATACAGAATGCGTTTAACAAGGCTAAATTAGTAACTTTAAAAGGTGGAGCTCATGAAGAAGTTGATATGATGGCTGATCTATTGTGCAGCCTCAAAGCATTGAATATTCCAATAAATGAAAGCACTCTAGATGAGTTTGTACATGTTGATGACAAAAACAGTGAAGAGTTTTCACATGAGATTTTGGATGACGTCAATGAGGTGTTGGAAAGTATACAAGCAACAAATGATAATGAAGATGAAAACGTACACACTGTGGTCGAATCTTGCGCACATAGTCTAGCACCAACAGAAAACGATCTCACTTTTTGTGGTTTGAACACATATTCAATAAAGTTCTTAAAGTTGAGGATTAGTTGTTGTGTTCCGATGTGCAAGCGCAAGCAGTAAATTACTATAATGAGTTGAGAAAATCCTTTGAGCTTTTTCAGCTAAAATTAAGGCAGGTTATTTTGGACGCAAAACGCAGAGATCGAAATATGCATCAGCTAAACAAATCATGGCTTATTTAAATTGTGATATTTTTATGACTTGTCTGATTTGAGGTAAATATCAATAAATTTTTGTAAAAGTTGAATCTTGATTTTTTGAAACTTTTTGCTAACTTAATCGGGATGCATACTTAATTGGGAGATTACTGTACTTGGCCATGTCTTTGCAAAGTTAAATTCGATTACGGAAAAAATAAGAGAGTTTAATATTGAGTTTAGCATTTCATCTAACTAAAAGATTCTCATAACTAAAAGATTTTTTAACTCAATCGATACCAATTGTCGTCTTCGTATGGAAAAGCATTCACCCGGGTCAGACACAAACAGGACTGAGACCGAGGATTTATCTTCTTACTACCCCAGGCTGCTGTAGTGCCCAGATCAGATGCTGGCAATGATGGTGTTCACCCATCAGGCGCCAGGCTTTTTCTTAGCCTCGAAAAAATCCTTGGTTGTCAATGTTATCAGAGCAAATTGATCCATTGTGTTTACTGTTTTTACTGTTTTTGGCTTGTTCTTCTGATGAAGTAGGGAAACCTCCTGCTGTCTCACCTTCACAGCTGTGATCTCCAGCTGGGGAGGTAAGGAACTCCTTCTAGATTTAAGAAGGTTGAGCATAAGGTCTACAAGCTAAGTCTATTTTTAAAGAAAGGAAGCAAATTTAATTTGAACTGTTTAGTGCAGCGATTCTTGAAATAACGTCATTCACCAAGTACAGGTTTCAAAACATTCAACCAATCCAAGTTCAAAGACACTATATGGCGCTTTTTATCTTCTTCGTGGTTATAGCAAGCAGCATCGACTCCTATCACATCTCCATATAAATAAAAAAAAAATAAAAAATCAACCGAGCTATTACAGAAAGCTGGTTGCCGCAATCGCTTGACGGTGGATCTAAGTTTAACGACTTCAGACGTTTTTGTGTGAGTTAAGAAAATAAACAAACAAATCAAAAATATACAAAGCAAATGATGCTTGTGAAATCCTTAAATTCTCAATTTATTTATCTTTTGCTAAACGAATTATTAATTGAATCGTTTTTTTAGATCAGATCGAACCAGCGAAACCCAGGAAGAGTTTCTTCCCACCAGAAGAGTATTCGACCCTATGTTATGTCAGGCTAATCTTCCCACATTGGACCAGTAAGAATATTATTGTTGGTTTATGACAGTTTATGGTTGGTAGTAAAACATAAAAGAATCAAAAATTTTGCTTGGAATTGTTTTAGATTCTTAAATCGGAAATTTTTAATGACACTAACCGGCTAGACTTGAAGTTTCTGTTCAATAATCCCATATTAATAAACAATCTTAAGGTTCACTTTAAATAACGTTTTAATTTGTTTCAAAGCGTATCTTGCTTTGCTCTTATCTGTAATAGATTTTGGCAAAAATTTAAAAGAACTAATTAAAAACATCCTCGTTTTTTTTTATTTTCATCAAAATAAATAAATGTTCTAGTAAAATTTTGTGGTTTTATTATTTTTTTAGAGATCCTCGAAACGAAGATTTCGACTTTGATTTTTTGAAAACAGAATCTTTTACGTCACACCAGTAAGTTTAATCATTGAAATCTGACGTTATTCATCATCAAGAAAGACCTTTGTATGTGAAAACTTGCAATTTTTTAGAAATTCTAAGGTTTTTAATTAATTCTTTTATAACTATAAAAAGTTTTTTTTCTTTCTTATTAATTTTTATTTGATTTTGATCTGACAAATTCTAAAAAACATGGCAATAGAATCCGTCGTAAAACCGCAAATCTTTCGAAAGTTTTTTACTTTTCATTAAAGCTTGTTGTTACAGATTAAACTTAACTCAATTAAAAGCGATGTATTTAACTTCAAGTTTTATTCAAAGTTAAGTTTGTTTTTACTGGCTTGCTATAATTTGTCACACGCAAAAATAAGATTTGCCAAACAACCTCGAGGCCGGCTCACAGTTCTTACATAAACTTTGGCGCTCTGTTGCGATGATTTATTAAGCTTACAAATTTTTATTTTTTGTTTAGTCCACCAAAAGAAAATTATAATAATTGAAATATAAAAACTATATTTATGAATATTAAAAATTTTTATTCAAGAGTAAAACTCACTCAATGAGCGTTATATTCTGTTACGTCCCAAACAATTGCTACAAGTTTATAATTGGCGAAAGGCTGAGCAAATAGAAATCCCGAAGTAATATCAGCTAGTGCCAGTTCAAACCAGAACTCGTCTTAAATGGTGTTCAGTTACTTATCTACAGTACTATAGCCGACAGAAATTAAATGACTTAACGAATTCGATCCTTGATCTGAGATATTAGGGTGGAGTGAAAATAATTTTTTTTTTGAAATTGAAAAAACTGTAGTTCTAAAAACCTGCCAAACAGGTAAAATCTACAAAAAAAATTGGTTTTGGCGAGTTGCTATCTTTGGGGGGCTAGCAACCCCCCAAAATGTGTTTTGAGGGGTAAAATTTCCTAAAAATGTTGTAACTCGGTAACCGCTTATCGTAGAGGCATGATTTATGGCTCAAAATTTGCAGAATTATCATGTTTCTATATGTGCTAAGAGAAAGTTTTTGTCTATTTCCACTAGAAAAAAAGTTATGATAGAAAAACTGTTTAATAAGTTTGTTTGTTTGTACTTAACTAATAGTTATCTGAAAAGTTATTATTATTTTTTGCAGGTATATTGTTAAGTAATTGTGTAAATCAAAGCTTTAGCCAAACTGCGAAGTAGTAAAACATGAAAAGACGGAGTTCAACTTCTGTAAAGAAGATTTTACATAGTGGACACACTTTCTCTACCCGTGATAGTTTTCCACCAGGAGTATTTCCTACCAAGCGACATGTAATAGAACGCATTCTTCATTTGAAAAACTTTCGAACCTTCAATGCTGCAAATGAAATTGCCAGAGAAATTTATGACAGATGGGTATGATGCAACGTATATCCCATTCATCTGTACACCATTTCAAAAAAAGTTCAAAGTTTTGTGAATTGTTTCAGTGCACTTGATCGCTGGTCAAAGAAAAAACGAGGAGAAGCATTTTTACAAAAGGAAAAAGAGTTTATGTCAACTATTGATGAAATATTTGATGTTTTTTGTGCTGACAATAAGCAGCGCAGAATTTTGGAGAAACAACATGGTTTGAAAATGACAGATGATGATTATGCTTTTTATAAAGATCAAACTAGTAAGCGAGTTGGAAAATGTGTGGATGCTGTGGTTCCTTCAACGTCAGCTGACATACAGTTTTTGAGGCGCCTCGACCCTTACAACCTCATCCAGAACCACCAACATGTTCTTCCGTTACATCAGTTACATCAGTGCCTAAATCAGCTTTGGATTATCTGTCAGATTCTAGTTCAACCAACACAGACCAAACGCAATCTTCTGCTGCTTCTGAATTTGTTTCTCAATCAATGCCATATGAAAATCAGAATCGAATGATTGGTCAAACCTTGCAAGGATGAGTGAGCGTTTTCAGATATCCGACAGAGCTGCTGCTGCGATCGCTAATAGTGTGATGCAAGATTTGGGTCTAATTACTGATGATGACAAGACATACGTTATTGATCGTAGCAAGCTTCGAAGAGAGCGAGAACGATGCCGTCCTGAAATTAGGAAAAAGGAGCAAGAAAATTTCAAGTTAGTGAATGCCATATACTTTGATGGGCGCAAAGATGCAACACAGGTCACCATGCAAGGGCCAAATGACAAGTTTTACAGGTCTGTGCAACTTGAAGATCACTATACAACGGTTGGGCAGCCTGGTGAATACTATCTTTCTCATTTTTCCACAGAGGATGGCAAAGGAAGAACCATAGCACAAAAGATCTTTAACACCATTGCCAACACCGAATTACATGACAAGCTTACAGTAGTTGGCACTGATGGAACTGCAACAATGACAGGCAAGTTCAATGGTTGCATTCGTAAGTTGGAAGAACTATTGAACAAGCCACTACAATGGGTAATTTGCCTACTACATACCAATGAACTACCCTTGCGCCATGTCTTTACTATGCTTGATGGAACCACCAATAGTCCTGACACATTTGCAGGACCAATTGGAAAGTGTTTAACTGGAGATGTTTCAAGTTGGCCGGTTGTTTCTAATTTTAAGTCAATTTCAAACCCTCAGTTTGTACAGTTGCTAGAATCAGTTGTTAATGATCTGAGTACTGATCAACACTATGCTTACAAGATATGTTCAGCAATAATCACGGGAGTTGTCGACAGCGACTTGCAATATTTAAAAGTAGGTCCCATTGTGCATTCACGCTGGCTAACTCTGGGCTGTCGAATCCTCAGATATTATGTTTCGGTGGATGAACCCTCCTCAAACTAGAAAACTCTGACAAAGTTTTGTCTTCAAGTTTACTTTCCAAGTTGGTTTGAAATTAAGTTAAATAGTCAACTAACTTGCGGATCTAGAAATTTTTTCAACTTGTTCCAACGAATTCTTCAGGTGCCTGACGAAGCTGTTCGAAAAACTGCTCTGAAAGTTGTGCAACGAAATGCATTTTTCGCACACCAGGAAAATGTCTTGATCACCATGTTGGGTGACAACGATGAGGAGATACGAATGCGCGGAGTGAACAAAGTGCTTTCGATTCGTGGAAACTTGCCATCAACGGTTTCATTTGATAATCATGACTTGGTTGACAGTCGCAGTGAAGAATATTCTTTGGAAGGAGCAACATATTATGATACCGCCTCAACTGTACGGCTGTTTGAACCGCCCACACTGGATCTAACAGTAAACTCGTACTACAAGATGGTGAATTTAACATCTTGCCATCAGCAGCCTCCGGTAATTGAACATTTAAATGATTTAGATATTGAACAATGCCGGATAAGACCACTGCAGCTCGACCACCCATGTCACAACCAATGTGTAGAGCGCCATGTCAAAATGGTAACAGAGGCCGCAGCACAAGTTGAAGGATTTGAGCGAAGAGATGGGTTGATTTGCCAGAAGGTTAAATCTCGAAAACTTTTGAAAAAATTTGACACTAAAGTGCAATTCTGATGCGCTTCATTTTGCGTAGGGTATTTGGTGTACTCTAACTTGCTTTCTTATTTTTCTCTCACTCCTTAGGCAAAACAACCCAATATCAGCATCAACAGTTCGAAAGTAATGAGATGTAACAGATTTTCTTTAAATTACTGAAATACTAAACATTTTATGGGCAGTAAAGCTAGCACGTTCTGTACCTTATGAGTAGGCCTATTTAGGTACTTTGTCTGGTGACCAAAGTTATCCCAAATCATCTTGTTAATATTGTGATTGTCATAATTAGTCCTTATATTGTGATTGTCATAATTAGTCCTTATCAGTTAGACATATATCATTTCAAATGTTAGATCAAAGTTATTTCCATACAGCGCAATTTTCTAGTATTGAGCATAAAAAACGGTTTATCGATTATAACTTTTTTTCTTGTGGAAATAGACAAAAACTTTCTCTTAGCACATATAGAAACATGATGATTCTGCAAATTTTGAGCCATAAATCATGCCTCTACGATAAGCGGTTACCGAGTTACGACATTTTTTGTCAATTTTACCCCCAAAAACACATTTTGGGGGGTTGCTAGCCCCCCAAAGATAGCAACTCGCCAAAACCAATTTTTTTAAAAGTTTTAGCCTATTTGGCAGGATTTAAGAACTGCACTTTTTTCAAATTTTTTTTTCACTCCACCCTACTGAGATATTTGCTGAGGCAATTGTAAAGTTTGTTTATCTTCGCTGGTTTTCAAGGTTTATTGATAACTAAATGATTGCATGAAATTAAACAAGTTAAAATTTTAGAAGTCATTGATTGCTTGACAATTTCTCGTTAATCTGCTACATCCTTGAAAAAAAACTTCAGGGAACTTATCTCTGTTTAGTGGTCTTAGCAAACAGCTCCAAATTTCATCATAATCTTTAAATAAAACAAAATAAAAAAAAGATAAATCGGACAGCAACATCTTGGCACGTTTGTAAAGGGGCTTCTGGCAATACGTTGATTTGTGGTTTTCCGTTGTTTAATGCTTCTGGCGTTGTCGTTCCTGTGAGGAGAATAAATCGTAATGATAGTGGTGATCAAAAGTATTTTGTAGATATCAAGAAACGGAAAATTCAGTGGAGGAACAACTGAACCCTGAAACAGAAAACGACTTCTATATCGATATTGCTTTTGAAACCGATTCCGATGAACGCCAGAGTGAAGGATCCGAAATATTGTTTTTATCCTAAATCCGTTTATAACCTGAAGCAAAATCAGTCGATAACGGAGATTTTTAGCGCAAAACACTAAAATTAAAAGATTTTAAAAACAAATTTATTGTTTTTATTCTTGAAAATAATTTGCAAGTGACCACTTTTGTTTGTTTTAAGTTTGTTGCTTTAATAAATGGTGATTTTAAATTGGTTGGAGAGGTTTTGAATGTTTAGCAAACAAAATTTCAAAACGTCCATGCACAAATGGGGTCTCGCTCCTTCACCGAATTGCGAGTGTGGCGCTTCTGAGCAAACCGCAGACCATGTACTAACAGCGTGCCCTATCAAGGCCACCTAGAGAGACAAGGCCTGTTCATCGATGTCGGATTAACGCGTGACGTCATTACGAGTGGTCTTCGCTAAGTGCTGACGTTTGAATTTTGCATTGGCTCGATCAAAACTGTTTTTTGCATGAGTTTGGCTTGCTTTCTCAAAGCTTAGTGAAGATATTCAATTATTTCAACAACATTTTAATTCTGGTAAGTTACTTACCAACGATTTTTATTTAACAAAAATCTCAATTTAGAAACAAAGCTCCAACAAATTAAACACCATGAGCGCAATTAAGAGTGGCCAATGGAGCGATCAGCTTTGAGCTGCCCATATTATGATGATGGCACTTTTTTTTGGAAAATATCGTATCAAAAATTATCTCTAAACCGGCTTTTATTGATAGGTAGAGGCGGGATACTTAATTGACGCTCCATTGGGCACTTTTAGCTATGTCACATCGATTACTGAAGCAAAGCATAACTTACTATATCAACACCAATACTTAAAATATACAATTTGATACAAATAAATAAATTATAAAGCACGTTCTTTAACATTGGCTAGTATTTAAAGTCGCAAGTTTTCTCTTTCTTGATTTTTTGTTTTTGTTCAACTGGTCATTTTTTTATGAGAAGTTGTTTAGCATGCAATTGGCAGATACCCATACAATCATTTCTGCAACTATCAAAAATAGACTATAAAATAGAGAAGCAAATATTGCAAATTGTGGTGAATAAGCTTGTTTGTTGATATCAAAGCCAATTGCTCACAAATAAATGATATCGTATTACAATAATTTTCAAGCTCATTTTTAAGTGGCTCCAGCAATGAAATAACCAGTTTCAATACAGCTTGAAATTTTCCATTCACTGCAGAATTTGGCTAGACTTGCAAGTATACTTGCTGTACAGCATCAAGTATGCTGTCAATAGTATGCAGAGAACTAACAGTTAGAGGCAATGTGTGTTCTCCAACTTTTATTAACTTCACTGGATTTTATGTATACATTTAAAAAAGTTCCTTATCCACAACTACTGACACATCCATAACTGGTGCAACATCTTTTTCATACTTAAGAAAGAATAAAGTTAAAAAATCTTCTTCACTTACTACATGCCATTTACTGGAAGATAAAATTTTACTTTTAAGTTGGCTCAATGAGTCAAAGCTATCATTTTTAAGCATGTCATTGTAGTCCTTAATGCTTTGAGCAGTAGCAGCAGCCAGTTCATTTGTTCTCACAGCTTGTTTTTTTCTTCACAAGTTCTTGAAGCAGACTACATCTGCTTGAAATTGTTGGAGTGGATAAGTACGTAAAGCAATTTGAAAAAAGTAATGGTATGGCACCAGGAACAAGTTGTGGCACTTTTAAAGTGTAGGATAATGTTTTTGAATTTTTTTCATTAAATGTAGATACCACTTTTTGTATATCACTTGGCTTAAAGTGGAGCTTGCAAACCTGTAATCAAAATAAAGTTAATTAAAAGATTATTAAACTAGATAAAAATTTTTTATTATGAAACAAAACTCATCTTAACACTTTATCACAGTGTTGTGCTTTTTTAACTTCACAGCTTAACTCATAATCAACAGACTATTTAAACTAAAAGTTGGCACAAAAATAATTAGATTACAAACTGCTGGTGATGAACCAAAGACACACAATGAAATAACAAATAATTCATGGCTTTGGCATTTTTGGTAATTATATACAAAGTAGGCTAAATGTATACTATTACTTGCAGATAATTTTCAGTTAAATAAAAAGTATATGCATAAAGCAAAGTAACTTAAACAATCACAAATTTTTTTAGTCTTCAATCTAACTTAATTCAAAACATTTGCTACTCAAATTGAATTTTTTCATACAGATGCAATAAGTTTTAAACTTTAAAATTAATACTATTTTTCTGCTAAGTTAAAATGGTTTAATCTCCATATAGTGTGAATACCATTTAGTGTAAATATACAGTTACCATCCAGTAAAACATACTGTAATGTAATACAGTGCAAATATGCCAATAAAGTAACATGGTATAAATAAACAAACTGTTTAAATATCACTTTTTAATAGCTAAAATAGCAATCAGTAAAAAACTTATTTTTTTAGTTTTTAAAAATAATCAACAGCTATTCTATATTTTAAACATCAAAATGTTTTTTTTTAGTGTTGTTAATTAAATAGAAAACAATTATATGAAAATAAAAAAAAAATAATATGTTCATGTAACAACATTGCCAATTTCTTGGCAAAGCCAACAGATTAAAAAAAAATTTGACAAAGCAATTAAGCAACATTTTGCTTTATAACTGTAGTCATTATTTCAAATACAAGTTTTTTTTAACAAACTTGAATACTAACTTCAATAAGAAATTTATGGGGTAAGAGTAAAACTGTAAAACAATGTAAACTGATAAATCCTAATAATCATGTACCATACAAACAAAATGTCCAGTTATAAACTAACGAGACAATAGTAGTAACATTTTTATCCCAATGTATTTAAGTATTAAGCATTCATACCTTGCTGGTAGTACTGGGAACAAATTATTTTTTAATTGCATGCAGCCATTTCTGTTTTAATTCATCATTTTTCAGAAACTGAATACTTGCACTTTAGGACCATTTCTATAATTCCCTTTGCAGTTAGGAACACAACACATATAAGGCACAGATATACATATATATTTTTAATATTTGTTACTAACAATTATCACTGAAAAATAGAATAAGACTAGATTGCATTGACACAACAACAAAGATGTTAGAAAACAATTTTAACTTCATACCTGCTAACGTATGGTTTCGGGTGCAAAGATATAGAATAACATTTCTTTTAAATTTAGGGAGTTATGAAAAAAAACCTTTTTCTATATACAGTATATAAAGAATTATCTATATGGTTTCTCAATATTAGTTGTTTCAGTCCTCAAGATGCATACTATTGTCTGAGCAACTTCGTTAAATTGCAATAACTAATAACATTTTAAATTAAAAATTAGGCGTAGGTAAAGAATACGGACCCCCCTTGTAAAAATAATTTAAAATAACAAAAATAAAATAATTCCGAATGGCACATTTTTTAAAGAACTTTTCATTCAAGTTTAATAAGATTTAATTCATATTACAAAGGATAACATTCACTAACATGGGTAATAAATAACTCAAAGTTTTCAAAAATATTTTCAGATTTCATGGAAAACCAATGCCGATAGACGCTTTCATCAAGATGTTGCCACTGCATATCTCCTTCTGAACCTTTGACTCGCTTTATTCGTCGCTTGATGCGTCCCCAATATGCTTCAACATGGTTTGTGCATGCTCCAGTCACAGGATCCACAAAGTTCTGATTATGGTTCACAACTTGATGAATATAACCCAAGTTACCAAGGTTAGCATAGGCCCGCCATCCATCGCTGTGAATGATTGTTCCAGGAAGAATCCACTCTTGAATTATAGGTACTAAGGTTGCTTCATCACGTTGCTGGACGTATTGTAAGTAGCCATTCTTTCTGTCCGTATCATACATTCCGAAAACCAAGGGGGGTCCGTATTCTTTACCTACGCCTTAAATTACAAGTTACATCCTAACTTCGTTAAATTTTTCTTTTGTATATTTGCTACAGTACTTAATAAATGTCACTTGTAAAATGCTACCATACTTTGTAACTTACACCACTAGCCAAGCAATCATACACCAAAGTGCGCATGTGCCAACAAAGATAGCTGCACAAAAGCGACGATTCGCTTTGTTTTAGAAGAGCGAGTTAGCACCACGTTGAGTGACGTCACAAAACCGTGAACAGGCCTTGTCTCTCTAGGTGGCCTTGGCCCTATACATTGGGCACCACATGGAGCACGAGGTCTGATGGTTTTGGATGACGAAACTCGATGCTGGCTTAATGACATCACTGCCAGCATCTGATCCAGGCAGTGCAGCAGTCTGGGGTAGTAAAAGGATAAACCCTCGGCCCTAGTTCTGTTTGTGTCTGGCCTGGAGTGGATGCCCTTCAAACGATGACGACGACGACGAGCAAACAAAATTTCAAAACTAAGAATCAAGTTTCACTGCAAAAATGAACACGACACCAAGAGATCAAGTAACAAATAGGAATTGTTTCAATTCCTCACAAGCAAACTAGCAACGGTCGAATCTTCGTCCTTTGAAGGGCATCTCGCATCCACAAACAATACTGGCGCCGGGGATTTATTCTTTTACTACCCCAGACTGCTGTACTGCCTGAATCAGATGCTGGCAGTGTTGTTATTAAGCCAGCATCAGGTTTCGTCATCCAAAATCGTCAGACCTTGTGCTCCGTGTGGTGCCCGATGTATGGGGTACGCTGTTAGAACATGGTCTGCGGTTTGTTCAGAGGCGCCACACTCGTAATTCGGTAAAGGAGCGAGTTCATCCCAACAGGCGTGGCAATGGTCCTGGGTATAAAAACACTGAGCCTGGAAGTATTTTCACAAATACTCTGAATTCCATTTATGGTTTGTCCACTCAGAGGTGCGGATATGAAGTCCGACAAGTGATTCCGCGCGGCTGGCACAAATGAGCGTATGTCTCTTTTTGTTACAGGTAGTAAAGATAAAACCTCATTTTTGGACAACCCCATGATCATTTTGACCATGTGCTTATCCAGCAGAAGCCTTAGCAGCTTGCAGGTTAGCCCACGGTGCTAGACAGTGTCATAAGCAGCTGTCAGATTGACAAATAAGGCACCGGCCTTTTTTTTAGCCTCAAAAGAATTTTAAATATTCTGGATCAACAAAACAACTTGATATATGGTTGACTTCCCGCGTCAAAACCCAGCTTGTTCTTTAGGAAGCAGTGGATCAATTAATGGCTCGACGCGGGCGTAGATAAGCCTCTCGAGGATCTTGTAGGAAACACAGAGCAGAGATATCGGACGATAACTTTTTAGAGTTGCCTTTCAAAAAAGCCAGCATATCAAAATGTTCCTCCATTAATCCATTTTTTTTGGGCCTGAGAACGTCTTTTCCTGTACAGAAAATACGTTCCACAGCCGCACTAGATGGCAAAGCAGTGTTGTACTTGATGAACAGATGTCGTAGTTTTTCATGCGATGCAAATGAGGCCAAAATGTTTTTAGTGGGGGGTTCCTCTAAATATGATTTGGCAATTTTTGATAATACTACTGTAAATCAAGAAACTCCTTTGAAACTGCAATCGATACGAAAAACAAGAACATGTCGCAATGCTTGTAAAAAAAACTTTTAATGACCCTAGAATTAGAGGGAGTACCGCGGTACTTTACAAAAAAGTACCGCGGTACTTTAGTACACGGTACTGCCCACCTATGTTCAACTGTCAAAAAACACTAGGCTTATCTTTTGCATCTAGCAATTTTAAATTAAATATTAAACTTAATGTGGTACTTGGTGATTTCAAGATACGGTTTGTAAATGAAATTAAATAGCTTGGGATATTTCTTAACTCCAAGTTATGTGATGATGAAGATATAAACAGACAGGTTCGTTATTTACATGGAACTGTAAATAGGTTAAAAAACATGCTTTTACAAGTGTTCGACGAAAATAAAAAATGTATTATTTCGCACATATTGCTCGTCTATGTATGCATGTCAATTATGGAATAACTTTTCGTCCTCTAGTCTAAAAAGAATAGGTATAGCCTACAAAAATTCTTTTCGATTTTTACATGGATTGCCTAGGTATGTAGGCTACTGTATTACTATGAAGTACCCGTGAACATCAGGTGTTGAATAACATTACAGCATTTGATGCAATTCTAAGAAAAATGTACTGCTCCTTTGTTTATCGTTGTTAGGATTCTAATATTAAATTAATTTTTTCTTTAATGACCTCGGAATGTTTTATTAATTCAGCATATTATATATATATACAATAGATTCTTGGTAATTTTTTTTAAAGTGTTGTTTTTTTGTATGTGTATCTCATTCTGTGTAGTTTTTGCTGTTTTGTTTTTGTTTTGTTTTTTTCTGTTATGGACTGGGAGTCTGATCTAAATAAATAAATAAAAAATAAAATAAGCTTTGATACAAAAAACTTTCAATATATGGGGGGATGTAATATATTGGTAATTTTGATTTGGCAACACACAATTTGTATTTCTTAATCTTACAGAGGTGATCACGGAGCGGATATCCGCTAAATTTCACGGATCCAGAGCGGATCTGGATGTAATGTTTTACCAAGCTCGCGGATCCGGATCCGAATTTTTGTGTGTCAAGTCCATAGATATCCTATATAACTAGATTATCAAAATTAATAAAGAATGTGTTGTAAAACATGTTAACAATCGCGCCCCCTTGAAAATTTACGTACGCCCCCCAGGGGAGGCGTGCCTCCCCGGTTAAGAACCACTGGTCTAAAGTATTTATAAAAAATTAACTATAAAAAGATCAATGTACAAGTTTGACGACTGATGTATGCAGGCCCGCACGTTCCCACTGAAAAAAAATAGAAGACCAATTTTTTTCTCTACATTTATCTTCTTGACTCGCAAGAAAGCAACTGAGGCGCTAATACATAGGGCAAACAATTACCCTGACCTGCTTCCAGAGTTACCAAAATGTTGCTGTCCGACCCCTTGTTCGTTTTTCATAGCTTACAGATAAAATTTACGTTTAACCAGATAAGTTTTTGCGATTTGCTGTTAGTGGTCTTTAAATTCACTACTTAGGAAGCAATAATTTAAAGACGCAAAGCTTAGGGAAAAATTTATTGCTAGCCTTACTCAAAATTTGTACCATAAATTGTTTGAATACTTACATTAAGTTGCACGTATTACGCAGCTAAAATTAAGCAGCAAATTGGTTTGGGGCTTACTACCCACGAAGCCAAAGGTGGCTACTCTTTTGATTTATGTTAAATGATTTGACTAAAAAAACTTGTTCTGTTTATAAATCAATACAAAAAAGCTTGTAAATTAAATTCCAGCTTGAGAAAAATTATTTTATGAACTTTAGATTTCCTACAAAACCTGAACTATTATTCAAATGGAAAAAAAATCTTCGTCGCGATAACTGGGTGCCAACTAAATCAAGTCGGCTTTGCTCGGATCATTTTCAGGAAGATATGATTGATCGCAGTGGTAAAACTGTTCGTCTAAAACCAGATGCAATTCCAACTAGGTTTAAAAGTTTTCCAAAACATTTAATTAAGGTTTGTTACATGTTGTCGTATGAATAAACAACTGAAAAATAAATTACGGCAAATAGAAATTTATAATTAACATAAAATATTGCTTGTAGACAAAGTCTTAGACCAACTCGGAAAAGAAACTTAACATCTGACATTCCGACAACATCAGCTTGTTTGCAATCAATCAATGACACAATAAAGCACGATCATACGTATACGATGGTGTTCGAAAATATTCATACCAAAATTAGTAAAGTAAATGTGCAGATGAAATCTTTAAAAACAAAATTAAAGTTACAACAGCAATCGTCTCGTCGATTAAAAACTCGTGTAAAATCATTGAAAAATGTGATTAAAACTCTTAAAAAGATTTAATTAGTTCAAATTGCGAAGCCATGTTGAAACAGCCCTTTGAGGGTTTGCCTCTAGCTCTGTTTACAAAAAAAACATCAACTTTAAAAAAAGAAAAGTATTCTAAAGAGTTAAAGTCTTTCGCATTAACTTTACAGTTTTATTCCAGCAAAGCCTATGGATATGTCAGAAAAATGTTTAACCTCGCACTTCCCCACCCAAGTACAGTCAGACGATGGTATACAGCGGTCCCCGCAAAACCTGGTTTTATGGAACTTGCATTTAGGCCAATAAAATGTGCAGTAGAAATGTCAACGCAAGTAAGAGTCTGTGCACTTATGCTAGACGAAATGGCAATAAGAAGGCATGTTGCTTGGGATGGTGAAAAATATCGCGGCTTTGTTGACCTTGGTTGCGGTGTAGACGACGATGATTCATCACCTGTAGCAAAATATGCTTTAGTTATAATGGCTGTTTGCATCAATAAATCATGGAAAGTGCCGCTTGGTTATTTTTTTATTGATGGACTTACTGGACAAGAAAGAGCCAATTTGGTAAGAATTGCTATTGAGCGATTATCACAAGTGGGTGCGAAAGTTGTTTCTCTTACTTGTAATGGTCCGTCTTGCCATTTTTCGATGCTATCTGAACTAGGTGCATCTTTATCAATTACAAATATTATACCATATTTTCCGCATCCGACAAAATCAAACGAAGATATTCAAGTAATTTTAGACATATGCCACATGCTAAAGTTAGTACGCAATACACTGAGTCAAATGGGTTCTTTAACAGATAAGAACGGAAAAAAAATATCTTGGAATTATATTGTTCAACTTCAAAAATTGCAAGAAATAGAAGGCTTAAATTTGGCAACGAAATTGAAAAAACAACACATAAACTGGTTTAACCAAAAAATGAAAGTAAATTTGGCAGCACAAACGTTAAGTTCGAGTGTGGCAGATGCAATTGAATACTGCAATAAAAAATTAAATATGGAAAATTTTAAAGGGAGTGAAGCCACAGTGACGTTCATAAAAACTTTCGACCATCTATTCGATATTCTTAATTCTAAAAATCCATTAGCAAATAACTATAAAGCTCCACTTCGAGAATCTAATCGCTGTAAGTGGCAATCATTTTTAAATCAAAGTTTGCAGTATATCCAAGATTTAAAATTGCCAACAGGAACTTCTATTTTAAAATCTAAAAGAAAAACAGGTTTTTTGGGTTTTGTTATTGCAATCAAGGCATTTCAAAACCTCTTCAAGAATCTTGTAACTTCTGGAAAATTGAAATATATCTTAACTTACAAATTCAGCCAAGACCATTTGGAATTATTTTTTTGTGCTTTGCGCGCTTGTGGTGGATTTAATAATAATCCAACCGCACAACAGTTTAGAGCTACATATAAAAGATTATTTCTTAGAAGCGGCATTAAAGCATGTGGAGGAAATTGTGAAGCAAAAGATGAAACAAAGATGTTAGATATGCTGGATAATTTCGCAGTTGCAAACGAAAATATAAATTTAACAAATTCAGCTTTAATAAGAAAATATGATTTGATCGAAAAAGTACCAGTTAAAAATGAACATGATTACACAGATGCACCAAATATAGTTTATTTATCTAAATACAAACATGCTGCTATACAATACATAGCTGGTTATGTTGCTAAATCTGTTACCAAACAAACGTTATGTATAAAATGCAAAAAAGCTTTATTTGATAAAGAAAAGCTCAGATTTTGTGAGCTACAAAGATAAAGGAGGCCTTAGGCATGCATCTAAATCAGTGATTAAAATTTGCAGTGAAACAGAAAAATGCTTTCAACGAATGCTCATAACAACTTCACAAAAATTACCTCAATGCAAAAATGTTCAAGAAGGTATAGCAGCGGCAGTGCTAAGAACCATTGATATTAAGCAAGTTTTTACAAATCTTGAGGATCACATGCTGGATTGTATAGTTACTGAAAACCACATATTTTTGTTAATTAAAGTTGTAGCAAAAACATATTGCAAAATAAGACTCTATCATTTGGGAAAAGAAAAAACTCAAACAATCAGTTATGACAGGATTCGCCACAAATTTTCAAAGTTAATTCTGTTTAATCACCAATAAACATTTCTTGTTGAGCCTAACCTCATTGCAATTTAGGCATATATATATATTATATATATATATATGTATCAAGTGATTTGGTATGACATCATTGTATTTGCAACATAGCATGTAAAGCTCTTGCATTGTTTTTAAATCTTGTACTATGTTCAGCAGCAAAATTGTTTGGATGTACCTTAAAGCTTATAGACCAATCTATGCTATAACACAATGCACCAGTTTGGTCTCTGCAATAAATTACAATGATCTGTTTTGAAATTATTTTTAATAAAATTTGGTTCATCACAGTTTGATGATAAAGACTTTGCTAAATGCGTAAATTAGCTATACTAAGAATTTTCAGCGAATCAATAACCAAATAGTTCAAAAAAATTTATTAGACATAGTAAATCCCTTTAAAGTTTGTTTGAAACAATTTAATTTTATTACAGACATCTTATTATTAAAATTTTGGTTTGTTTGTCTATGAATATAAGGGTATAATGTTTTTTGTTTTTGTTCTTTATGTGTACCGTTTTTTTTTCATGTAATCTCCTCATATGTTAAAGTGTTCTAAATTACGTATGTTTGTAAAGTTCAAAAAAGTTACCTCAAAGTAAAAAAAGTCCAATCACTAAAATATTTTAAATTTAATCAGTTTTTAAAAAATCTATATGTGATTTCATTGCTATTTAAAGAAAGGTTTCTTAAAATAGATTTGAAAACTATAAGAATTTAGACTAAATTTAAACAAAATTAATATCTATAAATAGCAAAACAGTGAAACAGCTACTGATCAAATTTAAAAGTTATAATGGCAATTAAAAGTTATTTGGAAACAAAACAACAAAACAATTTTACTAAATTTTTACAAAAATTTCAAAAAATTACCATAACATAAATGTGTTCAAAATAGTATGTCAGCTGCAGTTTGAGGTTGCTTGATGTGCAGTAAGTTTTTAGAGACCTGGAGGATAATTTGATGGATTCTACCATATCAGTACTAAAAAACAAATATTAATGCTAATTACAGTTGTAGCAAAACATAAAATAAAATAAAACTCAATCAGAAAGGAAAATAAAACTCAAAATTAAATTAGTTTTAATAGAATTTTCCAAAATTTTTTCAAGCTAAAGCATTTAATAACCAATAAAAAGTTTGTATGCTGTAAACCAAATTTTTCTTTGTTTTCTAAGCATATATTTCCATCGGGTGATTTGACATGATGCCATCATATATGCAACATTGTTTGTAAAGCTGTTTCGCGTTGGTTTTACATTTTAAATATTGTCTCTCAAAAATATATTTCAATACTCTTATTAAAATTACAATTTGAATCATCACAGTTTGAATTATAAAGCTTTGCATAATGCAACTAATGAACACAAATTTTCCACATGATTCTTTTATATATAGATTATAGAATACAGATGTATATATACATATATTCTATATTATACAATACAAATACATTCCATATTATTCAATGCAAATGCATATATACAACTGTATAAATGTGTTTAAGTCAAATCTTAGTACCATGCATTGTTTTCTTGTAACTAAAAAAAAATCTTATAAACAAATTTACCATAATACAAACAAGTGAAACCATTGCATTACAAACTTCTTTGTAAATAATTCAAAATAAATATATGATTGGAGACAATAGAAATTCATTAGAGGTACAACTGACACCAAAATAAATGGTTAATACCAAAAATCATAAAGCCCTGAAATTCATTTAAAAAATAAAGAAAGTTGCAATGAAATAATTATACTAAAAAATAATTTACAGTGACACTGATTTAAAGCATAATTTAGAAGCACAGAAAATATTTAAATTTTGATTACTAAAGTAGTCTTTGCTTTGCTTCACGTTAGATTTAACCTATCTAATACTAACCTTAACCCTAACCCTAATTTAAAAAATAAGTTTTAAAATTTCTTTACAAAAACAAAACAGTTTTGAATATTTTCACATTACAGTTCATGGGCTTTCATTTAAAATTTAAGTTTAAAATTCATAAATAAAAAAAATAAAAAATTGAAGTCAACAAATATTCAGTTATAACTATGATACCTTGACAAGCTTTGCTTTTCAAACAATTTTGAATTCTCCCTACTATACCAAGAGGAAATAAAAAAAAACAAAAAAAACAAAGAGGAAAATAATTTTTTCAAGAAACAATAGTAAGCACAGAAAGATTCTGAGTTAGTTTCATGAACAAAAATTGCTTATGGGAAATCTCTAAGAGATCCAATTCGTCTATCATTCATGAGTGTACAACTAATTATCTATATTGTGCATGTTTTTTTTATCATTTAATGAAATTAGATACCTGATATTAACATGTATAATTTTTTTAATAAATAAAACACATTTACTTATAAAAAAACATTGTAAAAAATTGAAGGACATCTTATAAGCATACCATTTTACCTAATTTTATAAATGAAAATTAGAATATATAGAGATCTACAATATATAGTGAGTAATATCTATACTAATAAGATCTACAATATATAGAGAATATATAGTGAGTAAAAATGAAAATAAATAAATAAATAAAAATAACTATAAAGAGATCTGCAACTTCAATAATAACACTTAAAAAAATTTATTATTTCTTACAGTATCATTGAAAATATAAAAATTGAAACATAATTTTCATTTATTCCTTAGTCTAACTTATTTTTTTTGTGTGTCAAAGTCAGTTAATTTGACATTTTTCATAGCTCATTACTTCAAATTTTCATATCCATTACATACGCCAAAAGAAAAACGTTTTAATCGGTCAAAAATTTAATTTTAGTGTCAAAATACATATAATTTCCATTCACGCTAATGTAACCACGGGGAGTCTTACGATATGTTCAATTGGCTTCAATTTTTTTACGGGAATGCGCAATCTAGGAGTTATATAGGATATTTATGGTCAAGTCATACAACATATGAACATCACACTTTGATTTCCGAAATAACGTAACACAGCAATATGGTTTGTAATTCAAATAAATAGAATGTGTAAGTTTTACAATTAAGGTCTAAGAGAAGTAGTGAACAAAGAAAGAATACTCTAGTTAACGCTCGTAGTGGAAAGGGCCTCTTATGATTGAACGATTAGTCTTCAGTTTTGTTTTTCACATGGCAAAATACGGTACCGGTAGTTCTCTCATTTCAATTCAGAATCTTCTATATTTTCTGATCTATGAAAGGTACAAATGCATTGTCTCAAAGGTAGACCAATTGCTGTTTTTAAATAAATATGTAGTTTTGTTTTTTATGGTTAAGTAAATTTGCAATTGTTATTTTGATAGAATTTTTGAAGTTTCGGGTCTAGTAATCAGCAGTAAGCTTAAGAAATTTTTGAAGTGTTTGCTTGCAACCTCATTTTGCTTGATATCAATATATCTTGTAAAATTTGTTGTTTCCTCTAAATACTTTTATAACTTTTTATTTTTTGTTGTTGTTACTTATTTTAAAAAATCATAAAGAATACTAATTGTCTTTAATTAATTAATTTTTGGTTTTACTCATAATCAACTCAAAATTACTCATAGTGAAATAGAAATAAAGATTATTGATAAGGAGGCAGGAAATAAATGAAATGTAATATTATATGCTCAATGTTAATTGATAAATAAGTTTTTGTTATGCAGGGTGGCCCAGCGAAGTGTGGACAAATAAAAGTTAAGTTTTCTCAGATATATGAAGGCCAATAAAAACAAATCACATATCAAATGAAAGAAAAATTTATTGTTTTTAATAACATTCAAGAGTTATTCAATATATCCTTTTTTCTCTTTTATAACTTGGTGGAGACGAGGAATCACCTGATTACATGTGGCATGCACAGTTTCAGCGTCAATTTCTGCCCAAGATTTAATCAGTTTTTGCTTTAGGACCTCCACACTTGAATGGGATACAGCGCAGGACTTCTGCTCCCAGATAGACCATATCCCAAAGTCCATTGGATTCAAATCAGAAGATGGACATCATAGTTCTTTGGGTCAAAGCAATTTGAAATTGTCTTTGCACCAATTTTGGACCAATCTGGCTGTGTGAGGTTGCTCTATCCTGCTAAAGGGTAATTCCTTTATTTCCAGTGACTTTCTTCACCCAGGGAACAACTTTACCCTTTATCATCTTTAGATAAGAATGTTGGTTATTTTGACACCAGCCTCAATGAAAATCAGTGGGGTTTTGAGACCTGTTGATGTAACCCCTGCCCACACCATTACTGAAGCTGGTTTTTGCCTCCTGAATGAAGTTCGACGTTCAAAAGGCACTGAATCTTTGGATTCAATCCAAATTCGATCATTTTGGCTGTTGTGAATGGCTTGAATGGTGAATATTTTCTCATCATCCAGAGAACTTGTGTGGCCGCATGCCATCAAGGAGCTTTTTCAAACGCATCTTTGATCTTTCATACCTTTTCTTATCTGTAATATCACAGAGAAGTTGTTGTTTGATAATTTTGTAGGGCTTGACTTTAAAATCATTTACCAGCAACCTTTGCATAAGTGAACAGCAAACATGTGGTTCTTGAGCAAATTTTTCTGGTGCTCTTTTGGGATTCCGTCTTAACTTTTTTCTGATATTTTTAATGAGTTTTTTTGTTTTTACGTACCTCTTTAGGGTGCTCCGGACCTTTGGTAAGCAGCTTCAGTCTCTCTGAACCTTTTTGCTGCCTTGTATACACCAGAACAACTTAAGTTTCTTTCAACACTCTAAAAATCTTAGCAGCTGATAGCCCCTTATGACAGTGCATTTGAATGATCTCATATAAAGTCTTTGCCATGGCTGTATCTTTAAATTTTCACAAATTTTATGATTTATTAGTAATCTAGGATGATTAAAATATAATTCTGTAATAAATACAAGTAGTCGGAAAATGTGTTTAAATTTAACATAAAATTTTGTCCACACTTTGCTGGGCCACCCTGTATGAAATTAATTAGGTAAACGTTGTTTTTACAGGCGTAAAATTGAAATTTATTTAAATTACTAATTTATGCAAACAGTTTCCTGTTTATTTTAAATATCAGGATTTTTGTTTGTAAAACTAACCTTATACCCCCTGTGGTTACTATTGCTTCTTGAATGTTTACCTCAAAATTTTCCAAATGCAATAAACAAACAAAATTGGGTCTCTTCAAGAAGTCAACATAAACAATTTTTTTTCAACAAAACTAACTCTGAATTCCCCTACTGCACCAGGATAGAATCAAAAAAAAAAATAAGAGGAAAAGGATCTCTTCAAGAAGCAATAGTAACCACAGGGAGATCCTGGTTAGTTTCACAAACAAAAATCCTGATATTTAAATTAAACAGGATACTGTTATTTGCATAAATTAGCGCATTTAAATAAAATTCAATTTTACTCCTGTAAAAGCGTTCACTATTAATTAATATGTTCAATTGATGAAAAAGTTTGATAATATAACAAAAACCAAACTCTTGTTGATGCAGTTTTGAATAAGTATTGCTATTTATATTGGTATGTACTAGAATGCCAATTTTAAAATAATTTTTTCAAATTAAAATTCAGTTATTTTGTGCTTTTCTGTGCCAGTATAATTGTTACAAACCAAAAGTTTGTCAGCAATGTGGCTGAGTAAATATAGCATTTTATTGACGGCAAATTTGCTTAACATAATCTCTGTGCAAAGCCTACTTTTATCATTCATGGAATATGCGAGATCTCATCATTTCACTTTGTAATAATTTTTTTAAATTGTAAAGAGACTTTATGGACACCCTGTATATATCATGGTTCGTTTGGTCGCTGGCATCTGTTTCTCCCAAAACAATTTAGATACTTAATGGGAAAATCACAAGAAGGTTGCCAGCATCTTTCCTTGTTTTTTGTTGAATGCCAAAGAACTTTTAAAAGAATAACGTGCTTTTTTATGTTGTTTAGGTTCCTTTTTTTATGTTATGTTTTATCTGTTTATACGATTTGTATATAATTCTTTGTTATAACTAGTTATGGAAGGTAAACAATCTGCAGTTATTCTGGTGACTGGTGGTACTGGGCTTGTTGGAAAAGCAATTGAATATGTTGTTGAAAATGGTGAGAAACGCAAAGGTGAAACCTGGATCTTTGCTTCAAGTAAAGATGCTGACTTGACAAACTTAGAAAGTACGAAATCCATGTTTGAAAGACACAGACCAACTCATGTTATTCATCTTGCTGCTAAAGTTGGTGGTTTGTTTGGGAATCTTAAGGTTAGGTGACATTATTTTTTAAAGATTTTTTTAGTGCACTTGATAAAATTCAATTTGTTTTTTGAGTGTTGTTTAATGTATAACTTTTCTTTGAAGAATGCAGTGAACAAGAATTTAACGTTTGAACTTTTGAATATTAGTCAGGAAAATGTAAAATTAGTTTGCCTTCATAGATTTGCAAGCTTACTGATAACCAAACCATTGCAAGAAGTTAACAAAAATTAGAGGGTAGTATTTTTTTGGATGTTTTTTTGTGAATGACCAATAGTTATTGCGCCCCCTGCCATGGCGTTCACAAATAACAAAGATATCATAAATAAATTATTTAACAAAATTTAGTGACAAGTTTGCCATCACAAACTATGCGGAATTTTTTATGGCATTGCCTGCATTTACACCCTCAATGACAAAATGGAAAAAATCTACTTGCGTTTTTTTGTTGGGTTCTTGGGAAAGGCACTTGAGGACACTTTTTTTATTTGGCGGTCTTAGCAAGCAGCTTTAAATTTTACTGGGTTTCTAAATAAAAGCTAAAAAAAAAAAAAAGTTTCAATTGGACAGAATTATCTGACCTCTTTAGAAGCATTAGAAGCATATCGGGGTAATTGCTTGATTGCTACCTTAAATAGCGCCTTTATGCTTTTTTGCGAGTTAAGAGAACATAAATATAGAGATGAAAATAAGACAAGTAAACCACCTCACGACTGACTGTTTGTTTCGAGCATAGTTTTTTTGAAAAGAATTGTATTGACTAGTTATAGCAGAGTTTCCGAGATAAAAAGGTAATTTTGACAACTGAACTGATGACTCCTAGGCCAGATAGAAGGTTGGCCTTCTTTGACTCAAATATACGATAAATTGCGATCGCATGACGTAGCAATTTCACTGTTTGTTCATCGACCACTCTTCAAACAAAGACAAATAAATTTACATTGAAATCCAATATCCGGGATGTGAATTCTCGCTGGCGGGTTTCAAGATTTAGGGGCGATTACTGTCCTATAATCGTGTCTTTAAAAAAAAAAAATTTTTTATTTATTTTTTATTTTATTTTATCTCATATTTATCCTCCTGACTCGCAGGAAAACGACGGAGGCGCTAACACATAGGGTAAGCAATTACCCCGACCTGCTTCCGGAGATAACAAGATATTGCAATCCGCTTGTAATAGAAATATGACTGTAATTTAGAACTGCTTGCCAGGACCACCAAGCAGGGGAATGTGCCGTAAAGTGCCTTTTTCAAGGACACAACAGAATGGCGCGAGTAGGTTTTGAACCGAGACCGTGTTGGTCACGAGCCCGGCGCTCTAACCACTCGACTACGCTGCCGACTATTTTGCGGCATTTTCTTTGCTTGGCGGTCATAGCAAGTAGTTATAAATTTTAATTACATCACCAAATATAAACCACATAAGTGATTAAGACTTTCTAACTTAACAACAATTCTTCGCATTTTCAAAAGCAGTTCGAATAGTCGCTTGATGGGTTGCCCCCAGTCAGAGGCGCACCCAGGGGGTTGATTTGGAGGTCATGTCATCCCCCTTTTAAATATTTTTGTCAGACTCCTTTTCGCCAGATGTCAGTCCCCTTTGCGCGCTAATACGCAGCTAGATAAAACTTTCGCGCGAATAAGTGACGTTTCGTGCCAACTTAACTATAATGACTGGTTTCCGTTTTTCTTTAATAGTAACTCGAAGGATAGACACGAGTGTGTTTTTGCTATACTCCTTCAGTGTTTTTATAGATACGTCACACGTATGCTGCGTTAAATGCAAAAAAAAACTTGTTTTTTTGAATTGTCCCGTACTATATATTTTGAATATCTATCTGCATATTTTTGTCGCGTCACAATACTAAATTTTTCCCGCTTGCAGACCAACGTTCCCTCTAAGCTGCGCGCAGTACTTTCGTTTTGCCGCGCACTGCATAAGTATTGGCAAGACAAGCTAAATACGTGCTTTCAATCAGAAGCAAGCTCCACACAGTGGTGGGTATTTAAACAGCTTTTATCTCTTAGTTTTTACTCCAAAAATAATGGTGATCGCTGGAAAAAAGGTTTTCTCTTCGGTATCATCTCTGATTTCCCTATTTTCCTCCCAAACCCGAGGTGTTCTCTAAAAAAAAAAAGATCTTCATTTCGATTTCATCTCTGATTTCTCTATTTTGTTCCCGAAATCAAGGTGTTCTCTAAAACAAGAAAAAAAGGTCTTTACCTCGAAAAATCAGAACAAAAATTGCGAAATAGAGAGATCGATTCTAGGTAAAGACCTTTTTTTTTAGAGAACACCTTGATTTTTGGAGATTTTTGGAGAGAAAACTGAAAGACGAGATCAAAACTCCTTTTCTTTTTTACTGAACATCAATTTCTAAAAATCCTTGTCTCGGGTCCCTAAATTTGAATACCCACCACTGTTCACACGGCCTTTCATTTTGCGCACACTAAGCAAGCTCTTAGAGGGAACGTTGTTGCAGACTCGTTTGCTGCTACACTATCACCAATGTTTAAGTTCAGATAAAATTGCCAAGATTCTCAACGTACGTACTTTATTGATGATTTTTGTAACATTTTACTCGAGATCCTAAAAGAGCCTAATCGACAGCTGCGGTTAAGAACCCATGGTCTATTCATTGTAGCGATTGCTCCTACTTAAACTTGATGGAAGCGTTTCGCAAAACACCCTTACTGAGGTTTAATCATAAATATATAAAAATATTGTCTAATTTCTTTGCGATTTTAAAGTTTTATACCACCAATCATTTGTTGAAATGAAGTATTTATTCTAAGTGAACAATCAGCCGTTTATCTATTGACTTTAACCTAGTTTTAACCAACAGCGCGGATAAAAAAGTTTGAAAATAACTGTTGTCGCCCAATAGGGTCTTCGCTTCATTTCGGAAAAAACGATCGTACTGGAAAAAAAAATGCAGCGGCTTCTTTGATCATTTCATTTGGCGCTTTTGATGTGTTTCGGAATACGTATATTAAAATTACTTTGATTTTGCCGCAGATTTTTTTACAGTGCGGCCTTGCTGTTGAATGCTTTGAAGGCACAAAATTCCTGCTGTAGCAGGAGTTTAAGAAAAAAAAGGGAAAATGAAAGCATTAACCAGACAGCGGATAGAAGCAAGACGCCAGAAAATATTACATGCATGTTGTAAATCTGTATGATTATTCTTCACAATCACATAGTTTTATTAAAAAGAAGGACATTTGGGCATTTTTAAATGTCGTCGGAAGACTGATCGATTTTTATATAGAAAAGAGGATGTATATTCTCTTAAGCATATTGTTGTTTGATGTTGCTCCTACCTAGAACTCGTTGTGGAAAATAAAATAAAAAATAGAGCTAAGGAAAAAAACACGACTTACCTGTTTTACTTACCTTTTTTTAAAAAAACGCTTAAATGATTTGCAGCACTACTTGGCTTTTAGATATTAAGCTTAAACCTGCAGAAAAGAATTGCCGCCAACGGGACAAATGACGCACGCCATCGTGCAATGTCAAAGGACGCAATAGCGCTAATCATCGCGCTCGCACGCAAAATTTAGGAATAGTCTAAGCGATTTTCAGAAAAAAAGATGTGAGGGGGCAAAGCCCCCCCACGTTTGAAAAGATGTTGGAATTGTGTCAGCCCCCTTTTTTCTGAGGCTGGGTGCGCCCCTGCCCCCAGTACATCGCCTCCGACGTTATCCTGCGAGTCAGGAGGATTAATAGATAAAATAATGATTGCTTCTTATTACCTCACCCCAAACCATACTTAGCCACATGGTATCTCGGTTGGCATTCTGGACCCAGTTCATTTGCTTCGCGGTCTTTTAAGTCTTTTTCAGATACCCGCCAAGTGAGACTAAGATCCAAACTCCCGTACGTGTCACCCGCATGGAAATTACTAAACGAGCTTGCCGGGCTAGGCGTCAGCGCAACCTAATGGACGAATTAGAGACGGAGCAGTCGGAGCACGGAGTACTGTGAGAGTACATCCAACCTCTGTATATGTATACCAACGACCAATGCTAGGCTTGTTGGATTAGAGGCGCCGAGTTTGACTTTTTTGCAGGTGTGCGAAATTTATGACGTCATAAACTATGACGTCACGATCGGTTTGCTAAGTAAAGTATTTTTTTTAAATGGAAACAAGCAATTACCTGAACGTATTTATGGAAAGCAGCTCTAAATGCAAATATTCACAAATCTGCCAACCTATTTAAACGGTGTCATTTAATGAAAAAATAGGCATTGATGAAAAAAAGAGTTTTGTGACGTCAAAATTAGGACGTTTCTTGTTTATAAACAAACAATCGATAATTAATTTACAAACACTCAAATGACTGCTATGAAAAACAGAACTTGCGACATATTTTGCAAGGGTGCATTTCATATTTACATTGCAGATCTGCGTGAAAACTGTTGACGGTGTAAAATAAGCAAAGAAATTACCGGGTGCGCCACACACCCGTACTCGGCGCCCATGTGTTGGATTGAGCTTGCCCTGAACAGCGTGGGTTAAGCTCAATCGCCTGCAGACCGGTGCCGGGCGATTCCATTTTCACTAAATTGCAAGTGAGGCACCATTAAACAAACAGCAGACCATGTCTTACAGCGTGCCCCATAAATCGGGCACCACATAGATAGGCTCAACATACGTCCTGGTTCAGTCTCTAGACAGTCCCGATTTTTAGAGCCTTGTCCGTCCCGGTTACTCATTATGTCCTTGTATTTCTAATTTTAAGTGACGCCCATTTTTGTTTTTTAGAAATCGCTACTTTTTAGCGACGAAAATTAAGAAATCGGAGACAAGTTCAAAGTTGAAGACCTTTTTTTTCGGAGAACACTGCTTTTAGAGAAAAAGCACGAATTTTTTTCTTTTAACAAACGTCCTGGCTTACCGCTTCGGAAATATGGTATACCTGCACATGGAGCACGAGGTCTGACAGTTTTGGCTGACGAAACCCGATGCTGGCTTAGCATCATCACTGCCAACATCTGATTCGGCCAGTACAGCAGCTTGGGAATTCTAAGCCCTAACCCTGTTTGTGTCTGACCCGTAGTGGATGACCTTATAAACGATGGTGATTCCTCCTGATAACTGCTGCATAATGGATTAAGTCTGGAAAGAAAGAAAATAACTCAATGCAATTATTATACAGTCAACTTCGGATATAAGGGACTATTTCAAATGGTACCAATGATTTTCAACGTAAAATAATATTAAAATATTCCCTTATAAGGAATCCAGATATAAGGGATTTTCGCTTATAAGAGATTACATTTCAAAGTTCCCATCATAATTTTCTGGTAATTTCAATCGGTTATAAGGGATCGATTTTTTGTTCTGATGATTTGTCGAAATAATAAAAAGTGGTCATTCCGATTTTAATTTCGCGGACATTTCTGAGGGCGCGCTTTCTTCGCAGGCTTTTTGGAGTGGAAAATGTGTGAAAAGCTTCAAAAAGGGTGTTTTGAGTGTTTAAAACTTGCGTTCTTAAGGTATCGGATCGAACTTTGCATCAGTCGGTTATGAGAGATATTCGGATATAAGGGATCAATTGAGCTGATTCCGGCGGATCTCTTATATCCGAAGTTGACTGTATTGTATTAGATAATTTTGTCAACATTGGTTTTGCTTTCAGTTGACTTTACCCAAGATGGCCATGTAGCGATTGGTTCCACAATCGTAAATATGTTTTGTAATTTCTACACGGCAAACCGCGTTATTCGTAAACTTGTAAAGACTTTAAACAATTTAGAATGATCTTGCAACCCATGGGTGGGAACTTTCGACATTAACGGAGCAAGTTCGGCCGTGACCGAAGTAAACTATGTGGCTTGCAAATGTATTATGATTTGCGTTTTTTCGATGCGCCAATTTGGCGGAAAAATAAATAAAAATAATTTACTCTCACTAGCGTTGAAGCGACAGCAAAAAAATTTTGTTTTGTCACAAAGGCAATTGTAAAGGCAATTGTAATTCGATAAAAGTGAAAATTTTAATTTAAAGTTATTAAATGCGTTAAATTTAGGGATGTTCCTAGCCGAATATTTATGAATTTGAATTTACATTAGCTTAATTTCTGATATTTAAACTAAAAAAAGGTACTTCAATAATTGATTTTTTGAATAAAGTCGTTTACATATATCTTTTACAAAAAAGTACAATAATGTAGCTTACTACAAAGACAACAGATTTGAAGTTTTACGGGCGTACGAATTTATGACGTCATAATAAGCAATTTATTATTCCTAAACAAATCTATTCTGGTTGGCACGCATAAACAGTTTTGTTTTAGCTTTTTTTTTTTTTTTTAGTTCTAACAGTTTGTTTCGTCTATAGTAGCGGTTCCCAAACTTTTTTTGTTCACGGCGCCCTTCGAAAACTTGTCAATACTCGCGGCGCCTTAATGAAGCCAAAATTTGCAAATTTTAAGTTTTACCAAGAAATTGTATTTAAATCATGTTCATTATTCAAAATGCACAAAAATGCCAGCATTATTCGCAAAATACTAAAAAACATTTAATGTGAGCAGTGAGCTTGTTGCTCTATGCACATTTTATTAAACCGCGGTGCAATGTTTGATATTGCAACACGCATGTCGCATTTAATCGCAATCTTTATTGCGATACTTGAATACTGCTGCCGCAGAAAAACCGGCTTTACACAAGTATGACGTCGCAAAAGGCACAAGAACAAGGAGAGTTTTACAGCCTACAAGTGGAAACTGAGATCGAGCCTTAACCCAGAATGAAATGAGTAAATTAAGGTTGTATAAGCTTTTTAAAGTGAGGTCAGAAGAAAGACCGATAAATTGTTTAGCTTCCAGAGATGTAAACCCCTGAAAAGCATTTGGATTATCAACAAAAGGATTTCTTATCCAATTGTGCTTCTCCATGTCTTCAGAAAAATATTTCTCAAAATGCGAGATTAGAGCATCCAAATGCAAACACATCACAGTCTTCTTATCACACTCATCGGTATTCTGCAGGGAGAGATTGCCAGATTGCGAGTTTAAATAAGATTTTAAAAGTGGAAAGTAATCACATTGCTCGTTATTTATCAGCAGATCAGTTTGTCACAACTTTTAAAGGCTGTAATTTTGTCATGGAGTTGCAGAAGGTGAGTTTCTTTTCCTTGGAGGGAGATGTTTAATTGATTTAATTTTAAAAAAATATCGCAGAGATACGCCAAGTGATTCAGGAAAACTTTATCCTCAAAGGTAGTAGCAAGTGCATGGTTTTCTTCTTTTAAAAATATGGAGATTTCGTTTCTCAATTCGTACACACGCAGAAGAACTTTGCCTTTGGAAAGCATCTTGCACTACAATAAAAGAATAAATTGTTGTGCTCTACTCCTAATTCATCGCAAAGACGTTGGAAAAGCCGAGCTTTAAGCGGCCTTGCTTTCATGAAGTTCAAATTTTTGCAACAACTTTAAGCACTTCATTAAGGTCACCACTGAGCTGTTGCGAAGCCAGCGCCTCACGTTGTATTAGGCAGTGTGTCCATTTTGCGTTAACGGCAACGCCCTGCACTAACGTTCGCAGCCCGCCCAAGCGGCCAGACATAGCTCGGGCACCATCCGTGCATTAAACCAACGCAATATTTCCACTGGAAATTATTTTCCTGAAAAAAATTGTTCAGTATTGCAAACAATTCATGCGCTCTACAATTTTTTGAAATGGGTTTACAAAAAAGTAAATCTTCAACGATATTGCCGTCGTTATCGATAAAGCGTACGTAGCAAATCAAATAAGCATCTTTATTACTGGTACTGGTTTTTGCCTTATCTAACTGTAAGCTGAACTCATTTCCACGCATTTTTGCTACTAGCTGATTATTAATATCATCCGAAATTTTATCGATCCTCCAACTAATGGTATTGTTTGAGAGTGGAACAGCTTTTAGTTTTTAAGCAGCTGATTCTCCAATCATTGTCGAAACTAAGTCAAGAGCAGCAGGAAGCACAAGTTCTTCCGCAATGGTATGCAGTCTTTTGCATTTCGCGATTCTGTACGCAACTTTAAAAGACGCAAGCTCTGCTTTGGCTGGTGTTTGCAAAAAATTTGAAAATACGACCGACTGCTTATTCATTTCTGATAACTTACGAGCAAAAAACTCGCGCGGTTTTCTAGATAAGTTATTGTAACTAACAACTAACAAGCGGTTCCACACAGCTGCTGCTTACCACACAATGTAAAATTGTAAAAAGCTGCTAACAACTTTCACATTGCAGTTTTTGTGAGAAAAGCAGTAAATGCAACAACTTTCACAGTTTTCGCGGCGCCCAGTTTGGGAACCGCTGGTCTATAGGACTCGTCAGAAACCAATCAAAAATTTGAAAAAAAGTAGGAAAAGTAAAGCTGAACAAAGCGATAAAAAGTCGGCAAAAGAACTTAAAACAAAAAAAAAATTACGGTAGTGATTAAAATGTTAAACCGGTTACAATTTGTTTAAATTAAATTTTAATGTGTAAAGTTTTTTCCCTTGCTTACGCTAATGTTTCCAAATTTGAATTTATTTTGGCTAATATCATGATTGATGATTCTAGAATTGTGGGTAAAGATAAACTGCGAAATTCGGCGGATGTGTATTTAATCTTTTCATAATATAACTGAACAAAATTATTTTAGTGCGAATTTGAAGTCGTACGTGCTGACAATAAACGCCATCTTTTGTCATGTTACGAAATTCACTCGCTTGCGAAAACTTAGAACAATTCCATTGCATTAATCGCAGCTGTGCAATCAACGACTTCTGAAAAACACTGATTACCGGTATGAGTGTTGCTTAAAAATGCAACAGGAACAAGTCTAAACAAAAGATACAAAAATTTAATCAGGTTTGTACAATAGAGTAATAGAACGCACAAAAATCTTTAATTTTCTAAAAGCATTTTTAGAGCGCTCTGTTTGTTCCAATAAATTTATTCGTTATTTGGAAACTTTATTGTAAGCAAAGGAACACATTGAAATTTAATCAAAAACGATTTGCAACCGCCTTATATACTCTTCTGTAAGCTTTGCTATTTGGCTTAATCTAATCTTCTGTCTTGACTCTTGACAATTTTAATCACTGCCGTAATTGCCGTAATTTTCTTTTTGTTTTAAGTTCTTATTGCCGACTTTTTTATCGCTTTGTTCAGCTTTACTTTTTCTATTTTTTTTCAAATTTTTGTTTGGTTTCTGACGAGCCCTTTATATAGACGAAACAAACTGTTAGAACTTAAAAAAATAGTTAGAACAAAACTGGTTATGCGTGCCAACCAGAATAGATTTGTTTAGGAATACTAAAATGCTTATTAGACGTCATAACTTCGTACGCCCATAAAACTTCAAATCTGTTGTCTTTGTAGTAAGCTACATTATTGTACTTTTTTGTAAAAGATGTATGTTAAACGACCTTTATTCAAAAATTTAACTATTGAAGTACCTTTTTTTAAATTTAAATATCAGAAATTAAGCTACTGTAAATACAAATTCATAAATATTCGGCTAGGAACATCCCTAAATTTAACACATTTAACAACTTTAAATTAAATTTTCACTCTTATCAGCTGAAGAATTACAATTGCTTTTTCAATTGCCTTTGTGACATAACAAAATTTTTTTGCTGTCGCTTCAACGCTAATCATTTTTATTTATTTTTCCGCCAAATTGGCTTGCAGATAAATTTGCTTCGACAAATTAAATTGTCCTGCTTTGGCAGCTTCTAGTCAACTGATCACAATGCTGCGCGTTTCTAATGAATGCTGATCGTCTTCTGAAGGCGTTTCGTTCACCCACGTTGATCAACCATACAGCTTACTTGATGCTCGACTTAGTTTCTGACATTGGTCTTTAGGCAAATCTCGAATTTCTTCGGAAAAATCTCGCGATCAACGACAACGTCCTACAAACCGCTTATGAGAGCGGTGTGAGGAGAGTAGTCACGTGCTTGTCAACTTGCATCTTTCCTGATAAAACTACTTATCCTATAAACGAAAAGATGCTCCACGATGGTCCTCCACATCCCTCTAATTATGGATACAGGTGAACCATCAATACGAAATTCGGTTTACATCTGGCTTGTACGTTCGCCGTAACTTTATCTTCGGCAAACATCTACACTGAGTGTATACGCCCAAATTCAATAAACAAAAAAGTTCGCCGAACTTACACGCCAGGTGTGGATCAGGCAGAACTTTTTTAATGGTGCGATTAAAATTTTTAAACCAAAACTAATCAACTTAAAGGTGGCTGCAGTAAATTAGCTTTTGACTTAACTAATTGGAACAAAAAGCTCAGATTCAAATTGAAGGTATTAAATCTGGTCGTCTGTTGATTTTCACTGGATAAATGTCAAGTCTGGTTTTATTTTATTTTGTTTGAATTTGCGTTCATTGATGCTAACTTGTGATTGATATCTCCGCCACCCCACTCTCCCTGTGGCTTGTTTGTGCTACTGCTTGTTCGAGTCATTTCCTTCAGGCGATAAAGTAATGATACAACTCAGAAAAATCTAAGCGTTAGTTAATTCATGTTAAGATTAATTTGAAGTAGCAAATAATGACGCAGACTTCATTGTGACGTTCTCTTCCTTACGTCAGTTACGCAAAACGTCTCGTTGACGTCATGAACCGGGGTTACAACGAAGATCTGGACTGCCACTTCACTTCCGTCATCCCCTGCAACGTGTACGGCCCACATGACAACTTCAACATTGAGGAGGGTCACGTTTTACCAGGATTAATGCATAAGATTTATTTGGCCAAAAAAGAAGGTTAGTTTCAAGTTACAAGTTTACTTTTCAAATAAAAAAAAAATTAGATTTTTGTTAAACATTCGAAATGAAATTGTCTTCATTTGAGCATCGCATTGGAATCAGGTTGGTAACGCTGCCAAACAACCACTGCGTATTATTGATGTCTAATTATGTACAAGTAGCCGGAATTCTTTGCGAATAAATGAGAAATCTTGTAACAACACTTGACTGCTGGTCTGAAATTAAATGAATTTTATGGCTAATTCGTAATCGGTTACGGCCTGGGAATTCCGGCACGCCCCTTGGTTTTTATGCTTGTGACTGCCTGAATGCCAAAGCTGAAGTTTATCAACCTGCTTAATCTCTGCAAGTCAGGTTGAAATTTGAAAAAGTTTCTTCACTTGTCTTCAAATAGAAAACACTTTTTGTCTTTAACTTCAAGTGAAGATTTTGTTCCTTTTCACTTGACTTTCACAGCAATTAGTGTTTTTTAGTCTTAGTTTTCAGCTAAGGATACTTTGAATCATCAGTCACCGCATTTAGCTTGATTGAAGCGATGAACTAGGCACCACGTTGTCAGCTTGTGAGGCCGCATTTTTTTTCAGGAAAACCTCTTACGATCTGGGGAAGTGGAAAGCCTCTTCGGCAGTTCATTTACTCCCGTGATCTCGCCCGACTGATGATATGGGTCCTGCGGGAGTACGAGGAGGGCGAACCGATCATCCTTGCTGTTGGGGAGGAGGACGAGGTGTCAATCAAACGAGCGGCCGAACTTGTTGCCGACACAATGGATTTCAAGGTTGGTAATCACGTAGTCGCTGTATGGGTTGCTTCAGAATGTCTATTTCCAACGATCCCTTTGCTTCATGTTGATTTACTAGCAGTGCTTGTCAAACTGTGGGTCGCGACCCCAAATGGGATCGCAAAACAAATGGGCTTTTTGTGCTTTTGAAATTGTATTTTTGTACAATAATATTTATTGACAATCAGAAACTAGAAAAGGTAGAGTGTCATTACAACATTGTTGCATCATAAAGTAATAAGGTGGCGTGATCAGAAGGTGAGTCGTGTGGCGTAATCAAGAGAAGAGCAAGAAACAAAAGCAAAAAAAATTAATGAGTCTAATGCTAAGATTGATTTTTATTGATAAATGCGCAACAATTACATTATTTATGTCTTGATAAGGTAGCTGTGAAAGAATATAGACAGTGATGACCTAACAAAAAAGGGACCTGGTGCAAAAAAATTAAGGGTCTACTTTTTAGTGCTCTAAAGCAAAGTGATCTCTCTAAAGAAAAAAAACAAAGGTCATCTGAAGTGATGACTTTAGGGCTACCACCGTCATGGCGCTTCTATAAAAAAATGCAGCAATATCTTGCTTAGGGGAGCCACTTTTTGATGTTTCAGAGGGGGGCTGGTGCGGCCGCACCACTCGCACCCTAAAGCCAGATCACTGAATATAGATTACTTTTTTCATCCTGTTAAATGTGCTTGATAATGTTTATTAAATAAAGTGTGTTTTTGTAATTATGTTAATTTGTTTTAAATTTATTATTTCCATTTTTCTTTTCATTTCATTCAGTGGTGGGACAGGTCAGCGTGGTGGGACAGCTCAGCGTGGTGGGATAGCTCAGCGTGGTGGGATAGCTCAGCGTGGTGGGACAGCTCAGCGTGGTAAGACAGCTCGGCGTGGTGGGATAGCTCAGCGTGGTGGGATAGCTCAGCGTGGTGGGATAGCTCAGCGTGGTGGGATAGCTCAGCGTGGTGGGACAGCTCAGCGTGGTGGGACAGCTCAGCGTGGTGGGACAGCTCAGCGTGGTGGGATAGCTCAGCGTGGTGGGATAGCTCAGCGTGGTGGGATAGCTCAGCGTGGTGGGACAGCTCAGCGTGGTGGGATAGCTCAGCGTGGTGGGACAGCTCAGCGTGGTGGGACAGCTCAGCGTGGTGGGACAGCTCAGCGTGGTGGGATAGCTCAGCGTGGTGGGACAGCTCAGCGTGGTGGGACAGCTCAGCGTGGTGGGACAGCTCAGCGTGGTGGGATAGCTCAGCGTGGTGGGACAGCTCAGCGTGGTGGGACAGCTCAGCGTGGTGGGACAGCTCAGCGTGGTGGGACAGCTCAGCGTGGTGGGATAGCTCAGCGTGGTGGGACAGCTCAGCGTGGTGGGATAGCTCAGCGTGGTGGGATAGCTCAGCGTGGTGGGATAGCTCAGCGTGGTGGGACAGCTCAGCGTGGTGGGACAGCTCAGCGTGGTGGGATAGCTCAGCGTGGTGGGATAGCTCAGTGTGGTGGGATAGCTCAGCGTGGTGGGATAGCTCGGCGTGGTGGGATAGCTCGGCGTGGTGGGATAGCTCAGTGTGGTGGGATAGCTCGGTGTGGTGGGATAGCTCGGTGTGGTGGGAGTTTGCAAGCAGAAGGACGCGAGTTTGATGCTCAATCCTCCTGAGTAATTTTTGTTGTGTCCTTGGGGAAGACAATCCACGGCGACTCGCTTATTGACGTCACGCTGCTTACCCACAGTGCACTCCGCTTAGAACAGGAAACAGCATATAGCCCGATACGGCGACCACGACATCAAGCCCTTGAGCGGCAGATTATAATTTCCATTAAAATGACCACATTTCGTCGTTGTGACCACATTGCTTATTGCTGACCAGGTAATACAAAGTCGTAATAAAATAGAATTTAAAGACTTGCCACTTTTTAAATTTTGTGCCGCCTTTGCCTCTGGCGTTTTCACAATGAACCTGACCCTCTCGTGCTCCTTGATGCTCAATGATGAACTCTTGCATTGTCGTGTTGGCACATAGCGTGTGGTATTGAACCTGCTCATTTTGTGCCTGGTTTGAACCGGACTTTTTGTAATGCAGAACGGCTTTATCTTCGATACTTCGATGGCAGACGGCCAGTACAAGAAGACGGCAGATAACTCCAAGTTGCGCTCACATCTGCCACACTTCAAATTCACCCCCATTCAAGAAGCATTGAGGACGACTTGTGATTGGTTCGTTGCCAACTACGACACCGCCCGAAAATGAATACGATTTTATTACTCTAGGTGCTAATTTATCGCTTACTTATTTTTTGTAATCACGTTGGTCTGGCCTGTGCGACGCTGGGAGGTCCATTGTTTGCTTGTGGTGAGTCTTTGCCATGTGCCAAGTGACACCATGCGGTGTTATTTTCGAGTTTGTGTTCTGAACGATGGAGCAATGAAACCGACCTTTAAAAGCTGTATTAGTTAGGGAGAGAGTATACTTTTTGAAAACATATTACAATTACATACAACAATACACCACATACATCCATGCTGAAATAAAACAAAAAGAAACCATAAACATTTTCGGCGTACATTATTAGCCCTCTCCAGATTAAAATAAAATGTTTAGTAGTTTTGTCATGTAATTTAAAGATAAGAGATCACGTTGTAGTTGTTTACCAAATCTATCGTACGAGGTTTTCAGAAAAGAAATTGTTGAGAATTGACTTAGAAATGCAAGCGCAAAACGAACACAAAACAACAATCTTAAAGCCAATGCACCAAATAAAATCCAAATAGCAAAAATAACAATTTAAAATATACTTAACAAAAACAATAATCCATTTGCAAATAATTGTCGATTAAGTCCAGGCGCTTGTATTTCTAAGTCAATTCTCAACAATTTCTTTTCTGAAAACCTCGTGCGACAAATTTGGTAAACAACTATACTACTACATAATCAGGTCATTAATCTCTATCTTTAAATTACATGACAAAACTACTAAACATTTTATTTCATCTGAAGAGGACTAATTTAAGCTGAAAACATTCATGGTTTCTTTTTGTTTTATTTTAGCATGAACGTATGTGTATTGCTGTATGTAACTGTAATACGCTTTAAAAACTGAATAAAAAATTGATAATTGCAAAATTCCGTGGATTAAATATTATTTATTCGTTTTTTTAAACAAAGTAATTTATTAGGCAAGAACAAAAAATTACCTAGGTTGTCTTAAAAAAAATTAATTTGCAGTTCTTAAGTCAATATTCTTCAAAGAGATGTAATTGTTGATTCATGATTTGAATCTGCTACGCGGTGCATACTAGTTATCACTTCTGATCATTCAACACCTGCATCAACGCAAGAATATGCTGCCAAATATAATATTGACATGTTTCTATTTTAAAGACATAGATTTCACATTTCTATTTTGAGATTTCTTTGATCTAGAGCCTGTATTGTGTTTGAGCGAGAAGGTGGCGAATGTGTTGGAGTGATTGACGATTTTATGCGATGTCTGCAAGTTTGCCTCCAATGCGCCCATTTGAAGCATATTTTAAACAGTGCATAACTTTAATACAAAACAACCACAACAATTGAAATTTTGAGGAATGATGGTACAAAGATTGAAGTTTAAGTCCACTAAGTTTCTTGAAATTTATATGGGTTCTGTTTTTTTGTGTCATCCCGTTTGGCATTTCCATCGCTTTCCTGTGAGTCAGGAGGATAAAATAAAAAATAGTTTAATCGCAATTTCTGGGTAATCCCAGCGCAATATCGACATTGATACTGACCCTGCCATGCAACAAATACAGGCAATTATTACTGTTTCCATTTAAAAATTAAAAAATCTCCATCGTCAAATTGTCGGACCTGGTTTCGGTCCGTCTGTTTTTTCCGTGGTAGTTTTACATCATTTCGTTCTGCTTGGCGGCCTCAGCAAACAGTTCTAAATTTCTGTAATATTTTTGAATAAAAAAAAATAGAAATTGTGCTCAGAGGGCAATATCCTGACGTCATTGAACCGCGTCAAGATATTCTCTTCTTTAGCTCGAATGTTCGCCCCTCCGACCTTGTTCAAATATTTTGTAGTTTCTAGATCGTGTATTTGCTTTATTATTACATTCAAGCAAAACAACTTCTTTCGTGAGTGACACACCGCTGATGAGTTTCAAAAGATAATGTCAGATACATTGCGGCGTAGCCATGTTATGATCATCATGAAATAGTTGCCGCACGATGACGCGCTTAGTTTGAATATAAGTTGCGACCCATGTATCACAGCACCAACGACAAGCCACCTCAACGTGGTGGTGCAGTCCCCTCCCCTGCACTGCGGAGGGTCGAAATGGCTTGTCGATTCCCCGAGGGTCTCATCCTCGGGCGATTCTCCCTTGGACAACTCTTCTCATTTTTTATCCCTGCTGTCCAATGCGCGGTCACATATGGACAGCATTCTTAAACCCAATTTACCGCCCCCAATCTCTTCTACTTTCTTTCGGACAACTCTTCTTAGTCCCTCCTTTCACCCCAAACTTCTCTTCATTACTTATCCCTCACCGCTGATTCTTATCTTTATGCTTCTTCTCATCAGTGGTGATATTCACTCCAACCCTGGCCCTATAGACCCCTGCTCTGTCTACTCCCATAGAGTCACCTGGGGAAACAGATCGGTACAATGTACCAACTGTTCTCTCTGGGTACATCTCTCCTACTCTGGTCTTTCTCCCACTGACTTTTGTAAAATCTCCCCGGGACACTCTTGGACTTGCCCAATGTGCCCATCCTCTTCTCAATCCCCCTCTCACACCCTAATCCTGTATCTTCATCCATTCACACTCCAAATCCCCCACCCTTACTCACAAACACCCACAAAACCATATCTTCAAAAATAACCCCTCCCCAAAACAACCACGAATAAACCCACCTATCCTCCTAATCACCCCAACTAATTTTTAACCTCCCTCAGTATCATCTATACCTCCTCCTCAAACCCAACAAACCATCTTTCCTTTTTTATTTTTTATTTTATTTTATTTTAATCTCTATATTTATCCTCCTGACTCGCAGGAAAGCGACGGAGGCGCTATACATAGGGTAAGCAATTACCCCGACCTGCTTCCGGAGATGCCAAGATATTGCTGTCCGCTAGTAAGTTAGTAGAGATATTACTGCAATTTAGTACTGCTTGTCAAGACCACCAAGCAGGGGAAAGTGCCGTAAAGTGTCTTTCCCAAGGACACAACAAAATGGCGTAAGTGGGTTTTGAACCTAGATCATGCTGATCATCAGTCCGGTGCTTTAACCACTCGACCACGCTGCCGACATCCTCTCACACAATCCTCTTTCCATCCTTCCTCTCCCTCAAAACAACCTCCGAATCCTACAGTGGAATGCTAATGGGATCCTCGTCGTACTGAACTAATACAATTCCTCTCTCATAATCAGTACAATCTCATCTTCATACAACAGTCACACCTCTCCTCTGATTTCACTTTCCGCATACCCGGCTACAAAACCCTCCAAAAGAACCGTTCTATGACAAGGAGAGGAACCACCAACTCTACGGGAAATCTAGGAGGTGGCGTACTCATACTTGTCAAAAACGGTCTAACCTATACTTCACTCTCCACACAATCCCTCGATCTCAGGTCCGATTATTTAGCTATCGCAGTTAAAATAAAACGAGCCTCACCTATACATCTTTTCAACGTCTATGTCCCTCCTATCCGCTCTCCCGACTCCCGCCCAAAATTCTTCTCACCTTTTCTCTTACCATCATCCCCTACCACTTACATCTTTGGCGACTTTAACAGCCATCATTCATCCTGAGACTCCCACTTACCAGTTATAGTGCCGAAACCTTCGCTATCCTACATGCTCTTGAGTGGTGTATCTCTCACTCCAAGACATGTAATTTTCAATCTATCACCTTTTTTTTCCGATTCTTTATCTGTCTTATCAACCCTCTCTGCCCCCTACCATATTTAACCCCCAAATCCCTATCCACTACACAATCCCTTCTCAATTCTCTATCCCAATTTAAGGTAGTCCATCTGCAATGGATACCTGGTCACTCTTCCCTCCCAGGTAACGACTTAGCTGACTCTCTAGCTAAAGCCGGAGCCTCTCTTGATCCCTCCAAAATATCCGTGTCCCTCGCATCCCTTATTTCCTCCCAACGACTATCCCTCTACACCAGTTGGAGACGCAGTGTCCAATCTGGTTTCTTTCAACACTAAATCCCTTCAGTATCTCCCGAAGAGCTTAGCCGCGCTCCGCTCGCTGTGCTCTCTCCCGTTTACGCTGCAACGGGCACAGCACTCTCCTTAACTCTTATCTCCACAGGGTTGGTCGAGCCGAGACTCCTTCATGCAGCAACTGTGGTTCTAAACCACAGGATCTTTCACATCTTGTGCTTGACTGCCCTGTACTGGACCATCTGCGTCGGGCCATATTCAGCCATACCCTCTCACTTCTGGACTTCTGGTCCCGTCCGTGGGGAGTCTCCCGATTATTGGGACTCCGCGGAGTTGATCCGCGCCCCCACCCCCAAAAAATAGGTCGGGTAAATCCACCACCATCACCCATTTATCATGTCGAAGACGGCGGCCGTGTGGTGGCGCCCTTGTCTAGATTCGAGTTGCGAAACTTGACATTTTCTGAAAGTTAGTGGGACCCGGATTGTAACCAGGCACACTTCTGGTACCTACTCATCCCTCCCTGGCCACTCTGGTGGATCAATTGTAGGCTGATAGATATTTCATGCCTGTGTTGGTGCCATAAGAACAAATCCTCTCCGTCAAGCATTCCATTTGAACTGTGTCTCAAATGAAGTAAAGAGTTTTTTTGGTCTTCGAGTAAGCTTTAGGCACGAATTGACTTCAAATAAACAGAGCCCCCCCCCCGATCAAGGTCAATTTAATTCAGCCTTCGAGTTAAAACGTTTGCTAAAGTCTAGAGCTAAAATCTTTAGTTTATTATGAGCACTGTAACTGATCGTACGTGATGAAGCAGTAAATAGGGGAAAGTGGGGTAAAGCAGAACAGTTTTACAAATTCTTCCATAACTTATGCTATATACACTCTAGAGACATGGTTCCTGGTCGCAATAGTTGTGCCCCAGGTCTAGTATCTTCATATGCCAGCTTACAAAAAAATTTTGCCTAGGCTTAATAATATAAACCAATTTCAAAATTGAAATTTTGTTCCGCTTTGCCCAAGCTTTAAAAAAAAGCAAAACACTTGTTCTGTTTTGCCCAATCATTATTCTGTGGGTTATTTCATTATTAATCCAGTTAGTTTGCTACTGCTTGGATTTATTTTAGCGTTCAAGAAAATTAGGCATACCAAAATTAATGGTTTGATTCCTTGTTGGGCAATATCGTAGCTAATAATAGATTTTGAATTAAAATAAAGAGTAAGACTGATTAATCTTAGATTGAAAGGCCTATTAAACATTAATGGCTTCATCTCTGAAAGATCACACACAATTTTATTTAAACACCACCTTAACTAAGCGCATTGCAAGCAAGCTTGTTTATAAATGTAGAATATAAGAAAATAGCCAGATTTGAAATAACAAGTAACCCAGTAAAAAGCACAAATATGGCTTCTAAAAAATACTGCAACAGCAAAGCAAACACCCAGACTTGTCAAAAAATATTGCAGTAAAAATACATCAACTTGGATTTAGGGCTACCAACCGTCCCGGAATTGACGTCTGGCGTCCCATGTTCCGGGCTGGGTCACTTTTGTCCCGGAATTTACTGACAGCTCTTTAGATTGTTTTGGAGCAACTTTTTGGGGCGCTGTCCTACCTATTTTGGCAAAAATTCCGCAGGAAATCAAAGACAGATGTAAAAACTCCTTTTTTTTTCGACATCGCTAGTTTTCAGAGAAAAATAATGAAATCCGAGATTGATTTTAAGTGAGGACGAGATCACTATGATTTTAGGACAAAAATCGAGGTGTTTCATTTGTTTGGCCCGCCAATATTTTTAATGAGCCAAAATCGCCCTTGGCTTAAAAAAGGTTCGACGCCCCTGTATTAAGGTGTCCCGGAATGGCAAAATAGAAAGTTGGTAACCCTACTTGGCTTCAAAGAAATAAAGAAAATGCAACAGTGCAGCATTAAGCTAAACTTAACCTAACATAATTCTAGAAATAAAAAAGCTAAAATTTTATCACACGTAGAGCTTAGGTACAAAAATCACAAACAAATTCACCACATCCGTCATAACTGGTGCATTTTTTATGATACCACTCTTTATAACTAGTGTCACACTGGATCCAGTCTTCAGTTGGTGGATTAATGTACGGTTCACTACATATTAGGCACTGCCATTCACCAATTCTACCTTTCTTTAACAGAGATTGTTTTGTCTTGTTATTTGACTTTTTCATTTTCTCCACCATAAATTGTTTCTGGGGAGTGCTTGTCAACAATTCAGCTTTTTTTCCGCGACGTTTTCGTGTCCTACACTGAGCCTTAGGCAGTGGCGAAATTTCTGTCACACTAACTCTTTTCACAGTTGATGAGGAATGCTGCAGTTCATTGCAATTGTCTGCTGTTTCTTGAGTAGCATTATCACTTGTGTCAAGAATTTCTTCAGCTGAAGTTTCTGCAGCATTTCCTTTCCTTGAAGATATAGATGAAACTGAAACTTGAACACTTGCTGATGGAAAAAAAAGCCGCAGTATTGCCTACATCTACATGAGGCTGTTCATCTTGATTATCAGTCACATTTGCAGCAGCAAAATCTGCATCTATAAAAATGTGTGAATTGAAAGGCACAATGCCTGTGCATTCAAAGCCTTTTGCAGCTTTTTGTACATCAGCTGATCGCAGGTATGCTTTGTTAAAAATTCCTACCATATCAAAGTATGAAACTGTGCCTGGATGGTTCAGCAGCCACTTCTCAATTTCCTGGTTGTAATAGGTCTTTAAAGGTCCGAAGAAAGTACGATCGAGAGGCTGGAGTCTATGAGATGTGGAAGGTGGAATTGATAACATCATGATATTATTTTTTTCGACAAAAATTTATAGCTGGCAATGATACATGGCTAGCATGATTGTCTAGTATCAGCAGCACTTTGCTTTCAGGTGTTGCCTTTACTTGACTTTAAAAGTGAATCAACCACTGCAGAAATAAAGCAGTATCGATCCATCCACTAAATAAGCAGTATCCTATTGATCCAAAAGGAGCACCATTGAGTAGAGTTTATACCATTCTTTTCCTGGGAAATACAGTATAAACATTGGAGGTATATAGTTCCCAATTGAATTCATTGCACAAACCACTGTGATTGTTTTCCCTTTTTCTAAACTTGTTAATTTGCCGACTTGCTTTATTCCTCTTTGACTTAAAATTTTTCCTGGCTTTTGCAGAATTAATATTCCTGTCTCGTCCATATTAAAAATTCTAGCAGGTGAGATATTATTTTGTAACAAAATTTCTTGCAGTTTGCTGTAAAAAAGTTCAACCTAAACCTTGTTAAAGCCTGTGGCTCTAGAAAGGCTTGTGACCTCCGGCTTTCTCAAACTCAGGTCAGGATGACGAGACAAAAAGCCATATAACCAGTCTTTACCAGCCAGCTTTGCTTTTATCATCATTAAACGGTACTGTTAGACCATTTGCTTGTGCAACATCATAAGCCAGTTTTCTTAAGCTGTCACAGCTTAAGCCGAATAGCATTTCTGCATGTGCTTAATTTGAGACACAAGCTCATCTTCGAAGTCAGGACTTAAGGCAGGTTTTAAGCGACCAAAATTCTTCGTACCTGGATTGGAGACTTTATTGCGTACGTGTTGAAACAAGTAGATTTTGGTATAAAGTTCTGTCGCTTTTGAAAACGTAATTGTTTTGTTCTTTATACCTTTTATAGCAGCCTGTAAGTCGTTTTCGGACCATCTGGCGTTTTCAGTTTTACGTTTGTAATTTCAAACCATTCTACAATTTAGCAATTTACAGATAATCAACCTAACCTAAATTATATGTAAGCAACTGCGTAAAGTCAACATCCCAACCGGTCGGCAGCGTGGTCGAGTGGTTAAAGCACCGGATCAACGGATCAAAGAAAGATCAACATGGTCTCGGTTCAAAACCCACTTGCGCCATTCTGTTGCGTCCTTGGGAAAGACGCTTTACGGCACTTTCCCCTGCTTGGTGGTCTTGACAAGCAGTTCTAAATTAAAGTCATATCTCTACTAACTTACTAGTGGACAGCAATATGATGGCATCTCCGGAAGCAGGTCGGGGTAATTGCTTACCCTATGTATAGCGCCTCCGTCGCTTTCCTGCGAGTCAGGAGGATAAATATAGAGATAAAAATAAAAAAAATAAAATAAAATAAAAACCTTGATGAAAATACAAACAAGTTTGCATAATTTTATTCAAGTATATGCTATAATTCAATAAGATAAGGTTGGAATCAATTGGCTATCTAACTTGGGGCAAACCGGAACAACATTCTCTTTTGCCCCAAATATTTGGTTTTGCCCCAAACTAGCTTTGTAGACAAAAGTAGCAAATCTGAAAATTCTTATGAAGCAAAATAGTTGTTGAACTTACGTTTGGATACTCTTTAGATGCACTTCAAACCTAACCTTAAACATGATAGCTCAGCAGCATAGCAAAAGAAAAAATTACGTATCTTCTCAACAGTTTTCTTATAGTAAGACATGCTTAAACTAAAATTTCTGCATAACTCCACACACTGAACACGCCAAGTAACAAGTTTTGGCGGGAAAAAATGTCACCCGATAACTGTCCACGTGACAAAAAATGGTGGCATAATTTCTCAAAATTCGTAAAATATTCCAATATTTCGTTTTGCCCCGCGTTCTGCTTTCGCCCTCTTTCCCCTAACTGTTTAAGCCGTCACAAAAAATGCAGAAAATCGCCTGCACACCAAAAACTAATGCATAAAACAAAAAAGAATTTTAGTTTTAACAAAATAGTCACGGTTTGGTTTTCTATTCAAACACGAATCTGGACGAAACAAAAATTTTGTTTGCGAGGAAATTAATTACAGCGTTGTCCTTTGCAATCAAAGGCAGTTCTATTGTAGTGAGAAACCAAAATTAACTACCGTACCAATAGGGTGGAGTGAAAAAAAAATTTGAAAAAAGTGTAGTTCTTAAATCCTGCCAAATAGGCTAAAACTTTTAAAAAAATTGGTTTTGGCGAGTTGCTACCTTTGGGGGGCTAGCAACCCCCCAAAAGGTGTTTTTAGGGGGTAAAATTGACAAAAAATGTCGTAACTCGGTAACTGCTTATCGTAGAGGCATGATTATGGCTCAAAATTTGCAGAATCATCATGTTTCTATATGTGCTAAGAGAAAGTTTTTGTCTATTTCCACAAGAAAAAAAGTTATAATCGATAAACCGTTTTTTATGCTCAATACTAGAAAATTGTGCTGTATGGAAATAACTTTGATCTAACATTTGAAATGATATATGTCTAACTGATAAGGACTAATTATGACAATCACAATATTAACAAGATGATTTGGGATAAGTTTGGTCACCAGACAAAGTACCTAAATAGGCCTACTCATAAGGTGGTAGAAACGCAATTTCATTTTTATATAATGGCAACATTGATCACTTGATCCATGTGCATCTAACTGTGTTAAATTTTTTCTTTCTGGTTTTTAAGTTTTTGGTTGAAGTTTGTAATGCACGTGGTCGGTAGCGTAGTCATTGAATATTTTTAAAATTGGTTTTATTTAGCTGTGCTTGTTCTAATTGCCTTCACTTAGACCTTGCCAATAAATTTTTTCTCATATTTTTAAAGATTAAGTAAGATATAGGTTTAACTAAGATAAGTTAATAACGACAGCCATAGACTGATAAGAAAATAGACAGCGGCTACTGACGATACATGTAGCAAACTTAACATAAGGTACAGAACGTGCTAGCTTTACTGCCCATAAAATGTTTAGTATTTCAGTAATTTAAAGAAAATCTGTTACATCTCATTACTTTCGAACTGTTGATGCTGATATTGGGTTGTTTTGCCTAAGGAGTGAGAGAAAAATAAGAAAGCAAGTTAGAGTACACCAAATACCCTACGCAAAATGAAGCGCATCAGAATTGCACTTTAGTGTCAAATTTTTTCAAAAGTTTTCGAGATTTAATCTTCTGGCGAATCAACCCATCTCTTCGCTCAAATCCTTCAACTTGTGCTGCGGCCTCTGTTACCATTTTGACATGGCGCTCTACACATTGGTTGTGACATGGGTGGTCGAGCTGCAGTGGTCTTATCCGGCATTGTTCAATATCTAAATCATTTAAATGTTCAATTACCGGAGGCTGCTGATGGCAAGATGTTAAATTCACCATCTTGTAGTACGAGTTTACTGTTAGATCCAGTGTGGGCGGTTCAAACAGCCGTACAGTTGAGGCGGTATCATAATATCATAATCTCCTTCCAAAGAATATTCTTCACTGCGACTGTCAACCAAGTCATGATTATCAAATGAAACCGTTGATGGCAAGTTTCCACGAATCGAAAGCACTTTGTTCACTCCGCGCATTCGTATCTCCTCATTGTTGTCACCCAACATGGCGATCAAGACATTTTCCTGGTGTGCGAAAAATGCATTTCGTTGCACAACTTTCAGAGCAGTTTTTCGAACAGCTTCGTCAGGCACCTGAAGAATTCGTTGGACCAAGTTGAAAAAATTTCTAGATCCGCAAGTTAGTTGACTATTTAACTTAATTTCAAACCAACTTGGAAAGTAAACTTGAAGACAAAACTTTGTCAGAGTTTCCAAGTTTGAGGAGGGTTCATCCACCGAAACATAATATCTGAGGATTCGACAGCCCAGAGTTAGCCAGCGTATATGCACAATGGGACCTACTTTTAAATATTGCAAGTCGCTGTCGACAACTCCCATGATTATTGCTGAACATATCTTGTAAGCATAGTGTTGATCAGTAGGCCTACTCAGATCATTAACAACTGATTCTGGCAACTGTACAAACTGAGGGTTTGAAATTGACTTAAAATTAGCAGCAACCGGCCAACTTGAAACATCTCCAGTTAAACACTTTCCGATTGGTCCTGCAAATGTGTCAGGACTATTGGTGGTTCCATCAAGCATAGTAAAGACATGGCGCAAGGGTAGTTCATTGGTATGTAGTAGGCAAATTACCCATTGTAGTGGCTTGTTCAATAGTTCTTCCAACTTACGAATGCAACCATTGAACTTGCCTGTCATTGCTGCAGTTCCATCAGTGCCAACTACTGTAAGCTTGTCATGTAATTCGGTGTTGGCAATGGTGTTAAAGATCTTTTGTGCTATGGTTCTTCCTTTGCCATCCTCTGTGGAAAAATGAGAAAGATAGTATTCACCAGGCTGCCCAACCGTTGTATAGTGATCTTCAAGTTGCACAGACCTGTAAAACTTGTCATTTGGCCCTTGCATGGTGACCTGTGTTGCATCTTTGCGCCCATCAAAGTATATGGCATTCACTAACTTGAAATTTTCTTGCTCCTTTTTCCTAATTTCAGCACGGCATCGTTCTCGCTCTCTTCGAAGCTTGCTACGATCAATAACGTATGTCTTGTCATCATCAGTAATTAGACCCAAATCTTGCATCACACTATTAGCGATCGCAGCAGCAGCTCTGTCGGATATCTGAAAACGCTCACTCATCCTTGCAAGGTTTGACCAATCATTCGATTCTGATTTTCATATGGCATTGATTGAGAAACAAATTCAGAAGCAGCAGAAGATTGCGTTTGGTCTGTGTTGGTTGAACTAGAATCTGACAGATAATCCAAAGCTGACTCAGGCACTGATGTAACTGATGTAACGGAAAAATATGTTGGTGGTTCTGGATGAGGTTGTAAGGGTCGAGAGCGCCTCAAAAACTGTATGTCAGCTGACGTTGAAGGAACCACAACATCCACACATTTTCCAACTCGCTTACTAGTTTGATCTTTATAAAAAGCATAATCATCATCTGTCATTTTCAAACCATGTTGTTTCTCCAAAATTCTGCGCTGCTTATCGTCAGCACAAAAAACATCAAATATTTCATCAATAGTTGACATAAACTCTTTTTCCTTTTGTAAAAATGCTTCTCCTCGTTTTTTCTTTGACCAGCGATCAAGTGCACTGAAACAATTCACAAAACTTTGAACTTTTTTCGAAATGGTGTACAGATGAATGGGATATACGTTGCACCATACCCATCTGTCATAAATTTCTCTGGCAATTTCATTTGCAGCATTGAAGGTTCGAAAGTTTTTCAAATGAAGAATGCGTTCTATTACATGTCGCTTGGTAGGCAATACACCTGGTGGAAAACTATCACGGGTAGAGAAAGTGTGTCCACTATGTAAAATCTTCTTTACAGAAGTTGAACTCCGTCTTTTCATGTTTTACTACTTCGCAGTTTGGCCAAAGCTTTGATTTACATAATTACTTAACAATATACCTGCAAAAAATAATAATAACTTTTCAGATAACTATTAGTTAAGTACAAACAAACAAACTTATTAAACAGTTTTTCTATCATAACTTTTTTTCTAGTGGAAATAGACAAAAACTTTCTCTTAGCACATATAGAAACATGATGATTCTGCAAATTTTGAGCCATAAATCATGCCTCTACGATAAGCGGTTACTGAGTTACGACATTTTTAGGAAATTTTACCCCTCAAAACACATTTTGGGGGGTTGCTAGCCCCCCAAAGGTAGCAAATCGCCAAAACCAATTTTTTTCGTAGATTTTACCTGTTTGGCAGGTTTTTAGAACTACAGTTTTTTCAATTTCAAAAAAAAAATTATTTTCACTCCACCCTACCGTACCAACTATATTGTGTTCGATTCCAATAATAATATCCAAAAATCTAGTAATACCTTAATACTTGTGCAAAGCTGGTTTTGGACCTGGTAGCTCGACTTTAGATCAGGCTTTTTTTTCTCACAGTTTATTGCAGACTCCTAAACCAATTGCACGTAGTTTACTGTCTTTACCACTATTCATTTTGCGAAAGATTTTGATTTGGCCAAGCATTATGGCCTTCCTTCCAAGTTACAAGTTCTTTCTTTTCAAGTTGGTGTTTCGCGTTGTATAAAATAAATACGTTCTTCTCTTCGATCGCCGTTTGAAAGTCTTCATCAGTGTTTCTTTCACCACTCTTTTCCGTCTTTGTAGAGGTGTTCCTCAAGGCTCAGTTCTCAGATCTGTCCTTTTCTCCCTTTTTATTCATGATATTTCTGCCTCTTTCCCATTAACTGTACACGTCTCTTTCTCTATGCAAACAATTCTTCCATATGGGCCTCCTCCCAAAACGTTTAAGGTTATCGTTTAAGGACCATTTTATCAAGAGTTTTAAAACACCGGAAGTGAATGCGATAAAGTGGAGAAGAAAACCGGACCAGAGGACTTGCCAGATTTATGAATAGAGATGATAATAAAATGTTTCCCAGCTTATGAGAGGGTTTGAATGGACCAAGACAGGTTGAAGATATGAAGAAAAAATTGAATCCCACTTTAAGGAAGGTGATTTAGAAGGGCGTAGGTGGTTTGATCCTTGCCAGAGAAAGTTAAATGAGAGAATTGGGAAAGAGCTGAGAAAAGTTTTCGGGTTGTGAAAGGTGAAGGGAAAGTGGGGTCAAGCAGATTGCAACGGGCAGACCTGGTTCAATTCATACAAAGCATTCCAATCCGCGGTCCGATTTTGGAGTTTGTGTAAAGAAGTGGGATTGTAGATGTGCGGCAAGGCAATCTACGGGGGTATGAGAATTTGAGAAAGTGGGAAGACCTATTGGGGGTAAAGAGAAGTTTTATACAGAGCGGAGTAAAAAGATTTGGTTTGAGCGGGTTTTAGCAGAGAGGCCAGAGCAGGTTTTCTGCCATGATTTAATCAGCTTTAAGTTTATAAATCACAGTGAAAGTCAGCCTGTATCTAGATCTGGCTCGATCAGATCGCGCGTGCCGTCGACTTGCGTTTGATTCACTAATGCACAAATTTTTTTGAGTCTTTTCACATAGTCTTTTCAAAAATGTTTTATATTGTCGGCAGCGTGATCGAGTGGTTAAAGCTTTGGGCTTATGATCAATATGGTCTCGGTTCAAAACCTACTGGCACTATTCTACTGTATCGTTGGAAAAGACACTTTGCGGCACATTCTCCTGCTTGATGGTCTTGACAAGCAGTTCTAAATTACATTCATATCTCTATTAAATTACTAGCGGACAGCAATATCTTGGCATCTTCAGAAGCAGGTCGGGGTAATTGCTTACCCTATGTATTAGCGCCTCCGTCGCTTTCCTGCGAGTCAGGAGGATAAATATAAAGAAGAAAAAAATAAAAAACTTTCTCCATGAAAAACAAAATCACGTGATTCAATCTCTTCACCACAGTAGAGATGGGCAAGGTCTATAAGTCTAGCCTTCAAAGAAGATTGTTCATTTTCTGATCATTTTCTGTTCATTTTCTGATCAGAAAATGAACAATCTTCTTTGAAGGCTTGACTTACAGACCTTGCCCATCTCTACTGTGGTGAAAAGTGACTCAATAAAAAACTTATAAAAAAGTAATTCTGTGTATCCAAAATTTTTTTAAAAATATTAAATCTAAAAATCTTAGGCTAAAAGATTTATGTCTAAGAATAGCTCTTAAAAACTTTTTGCTTAAAAGCAAATTAAAATATTTTCAGTCCTTAAAAAAGAACCATGGGCGTAATATAAAAAAATATAACAATGATCTTACGAAGAACTTGTCAGACAGGGTTTTTTTAAAAATGATGACAATGCAATGACAAATAATGCAAACCTGTTTGTTTAAAAAGTTTCTACGTAAACGAGCAAAGAAATCAATTTAGGTTTTCTTTTCTTAAACAAGATTCGCTCAATAAATTTTAAGGTTTCTTTACAGGGCTTATCAAAGGTTTAATTTCGATCTAAATATAAATAAAGATGATTCAAAGAAGTGCTATTTTTATATCTATTTATCCTTCTGACTCGAAGGAAACCAACGGAGGCACTAATACATATGGGAAGCAATTACCCCGACCTGCTTCGGAAGATGCCAATATATTGCTGTCCTCGTGTAGTATAATAGAGATGTGAGTGTAATTTAGAACTGCTTTCCAAGACCACCAAGTAGGGGAAAGTACCATAAAGTGTTTTTCCCTACAACACAATAGAATGGAGCGATTGGGTTTTGAAGCGAGGTTATGTTGATCATAAGCACGGCACTCGAACTACTTGACCACCCTGCCGACTATATACCTATATATATGTCTTCGTTTACAATAACTATTAATTAATAAGACTGGTGAAATGGACACGTTTTGTGTGGGTATTGCATTATGTATTTAATTACAAGGACAACAAATTCAAGGTTTGCTCGCAGCTTTTTTGAAATGTTGAAATAGGCTTTATAGTGTGAGAAAATATTAAAAAGAGCTGAGACAAAAACTACTTTTAATTTAAGCAGGTCCGTAAAACTTCTAACAGCTAGGCCTAAATCAGAAGTTCAATGTAAATCATAAAATGGTTTATTAGGTTGAAATGTTGAACTAGTGATTGAAGTTGTCTGCATAATAATGTTAGATTTGGCCAAAAAAGAGGTAAGCGTCTAACAATTTGGGCTCTTAAAAAATTTAGCTACAAATAAGAGCTCTGTTCACATTAAGTGATTTTTTAGATGATGACTCAATATCCTCATCCTAGTTTTTAAATGACTCAGTATTCTCATCCTAAGTGCTTTCCTGCGAGTCAGGAGGATAAATATAGAGATAAAAATAGAAAAAAAATAAATAAAAAATATTTCAGTGGCCCATTCTTCTCTAAAAATTTCAAGTTCTTTACAGTGACGACGACCACAAAACGTGTGGTTACCTTACGTTTCAGCAGATGACAATCAATATTTTTACTCAACTCAGCAAGTGCAATCAGCTTAGCTATTCGTAATTGCGCCAACTAATTTCACTTTTGCCAGCAGGGTTGCCCAACGATTTTAACAAATCGTTTGCACCTTCTCTTTGTACAGCCACATTTACCTATTTGCTGTTTCTGTTTGAAGCAAAGTCATTATCATAACTAACCATATGTGGAGGATTTCGTAGGGAAGTGCTTTTCCTAGAGATACAACAAAAATTACCGAAGTAGCCTAGATTAAGCTCGCGTCCTTCCTCTTGCCAGTCAGGGTTTTATCACACTGAAGTATCCTGTCGCCATCGTTTGCTAAATACATGGAAACAAACAAATTCCTAATTAATTCTTGTTGGTAACAAACGATCAAGTACATCATGATATTACGGGGGTGTCCAAACCTTTTTCCAGGAGGGCCAGATTGATAATGTGAAAGTGACCGAGGGCCAAGAAGGATCTTTAAAAAAAAGGTCTTTACTTCGATTTGATTTCAAATTTCGCTATATTTCTCTTAGAATCGTTGTGATCTCTAAAAAAAAAAAAAAAGGTCTTCACTTAGATTATAGTATATGCTGTAGAAATGTAGCGCCTCTGCAAGCAGTAGCTGGTCACAACACACTTACTGGACAGAACACGCTTTGCTTCAGTGATCGTAGTGAAAAAAGAGCCTGTTTAAAAAAATTGTGAAGTGTCATCGGCGGGCCGGATTGAGTGTATTGGCGGGCCGTAGTTTGGCCACCCCTGTGATATTACATAATGTCATCTTGTGTTCAACAACCATCCAATATTGCTCACTCTGTGTTGAGTTTCATTTTAAAAAGCAGGGGGCATATGCTAAAGAAATCAGTTGAATGTTTTGGAGGATTACAATCAAGAGGTTTTTGTGTTTTCTTGATCAATGAAAAACCAGGGGTGTAAATTGTTTCCTATTTGTTCATGCAATCCACTTCAATATTGAAAAAATTTTCTGGCAACCCAGAGGTTAAACACAGTGGTTTCAAGTCCAAGTATAACTTCATAATCCGATCATGTTCATAACTGTAAGCTATCAACTTCATTACGCTAATGGGAGAATTACACAGAAACAAGATGACAGGAAGAATAAATTGCAGTTGTTTTAAAATACTTGAGAGAACAGGTTTTAAGCCGAAGCAATAATATAAACAACTTCATTTTAATGATAAATAGTTTTATTTTGAATAACCTGAAGAAAATTAAATTAAAAAGTTATAAAAGTTGCTCCAAATACAGCTAGTTCCATTTATGAAAATGATTTTTTTACCATAAAAAATTGTAAAAATCTTTAATCATTGTCTTTGGTTTTCAGAACAATCTTGTGAAAAGTAAATTAAAGCAAGCCCGACCCAACCTTTTACTTCTATCACACAAAGGGTGAATCTAGAAAATGAAAGCAGTTCGTAGATGGAAGGATGAGGCGTCAGCTCAGATATTTGGCGGAGGAGGAGGGAAACCGCCACGACCAGCCAAAATTGTTTTTACTTTCACAATCAAGGTAAAGAGTTTTTCGGTTTGTGGTCATGTAAATAAAGTTGAACAAATTATTTTTTGAATGAAAGGCTTTCTTATTATTAATGCAAATATATTCATTAAGCGCAATCGAAGTCTAACTTACCCCCTCAAAAACAATTACACTTCTGTATCATGAAGCACTGATTTTATGAAGAAAATAGTTAGTCATATATTTGAATTTATGACTTACGATAATACGAGAACATAATTTTACAGACTGGGTCCATGAAGTACGCTGGAACTGACTCAAACGTGTACGTTAAATTGACGGGTGCTAGTGGGGAGGAAACCTCCATCGTTCTCTTGGATCATGCGTTCCGAGATGATTTTGAAAGAGGAAAAATTGATAAATTTTGCGTTAAGATGGAAGACATTGGACGTCCAGCCATTCTTACTATAAGTAATTTTTTGCTTTGACGTCATCAATCGTAATGACAAAACAATGATTTAAATTGCAGAGCACGACGAAGCTGGAGTGTTCTCAGATTGGTTCGCGGAGTTTGTGTGGGTCCAAAAGGAAGGAGAAAGTAGAGTCTACAAGTTCCTTATAAACATGTGGGTGACTGGGTCAATGGCGTTTGTCGAAGAAGGTGAGTGGTTAATACGTCATCGCTGCATCTACGACACTGGAGTAGCTTTTAAGAACTAATGTGATCAATACAAATACCGCCATTTATTTTCTCTCTCAACACTTTTCTAAGTTATTCCAAACTACAATTTTTAATATTACACTGAAGCAAAGCATCCAAATAAAGAAGGAAATCCGATTCTCGTGTCGTTCCATAAGAGGGAAATAGAAAACAAAAAGACGTCAGTCAAATGGAAATTTAACGAAAACTTTCCTGCCCAAGGTTTTACAGGTGCGTTGAAATGTGCGGCGTTGAAATGTGCGGTGACCCGGTCGTTTAATGCCCCCACTAAATGTGTTTTTTTTACTTATTAATCGTTTTTATTGATTTTTATTACTCGTGATAATTATGCGTAAAATGATTCTATTTTTGACCAATTTTGCGATGACGTAGGTTGCGTTATGGCGGAAAGCATGAGTGACGTGCCGCGTAACCTGCGTCTTGAAGATCACATGATCAAAGATTTTGAAGGAAAAAAGAAAAGCGGGAAGTTGAGCATCTTTGAGAAAGTGTTTGGTTTGTCATTAGATAAGTTCTCATGATTGTGCGGTATTTAGTAAAAGGTTTTTGCAAACTTTTTTTGCAGCGCTTAAACTTGGGTTGAAATATTATCTTCAAACTTTCGATTTTTTCAAAACAATGCGCTTTTGCGAAGAACATAATTAAAAAAATTTTTTAAATCCTCAATAAAATCTTCATTGTTATAACTGCTGTCAATTGTTGCGTCACTTCATCACTTTTTAGCAAGCTGCTTATCAGCTTGTTGCTCATGAAGCGTTTACATTTGAACTGCAAAGAAAGAATCGGCAACGAGTCGTGGCAGGCATAAAGTTTCAAAATAATAGTTTCTTCTGTAAAGTTGGGTGTAATAAGGACAAATTCACCAATCATGATCTTGTTGTGGTCCTCATTCCTGGCTCCATCTTTTTTGTATCACTCACTATCAATTCTTGACCTCGCGATTGCAAGTGGAGAATAGGTTTGCACGGAAACGAAGTGAAAATGTTGTTTGTCGTCGTCGTTTGAAAAATTATCCACTCCAGATCAGATACAAACAAGACTGGGGGCCGAGTGTTTATTCTTTCACTACTCCAAGATGCTCTGCTACCCTGATCAGGCCCAATTTGTTCTGGTTATGCCATATCATCTGACCTGGTACCGGTTCTGGGAATAAAGACAAGAAGTGTGGATGCAATCTTACAGTTTTGCGTGTTCCATCTTGATTCAACCACCGAGCAGCACAAATTTTTAGTTTGCCAAAGTTGTTGAATAGATTCCACAAAGCGGGCGCAAACGAGCTTCTAGATCTTAGTTTCATTTTAAACATATGAAACCCCACTTAAAAGATCACGAAGCAAATGATTTGTGTTCAGAATGCCAAGTTTGTCAAAAAGAGTTGTTTCAAGTCGGCGAAGCTCAGCTGACTGGATGCCTGAAAGTATGGGTAAGTGGACGTTGGATTGGGACGCAGGCATCCAGCGACAAGGCGCAAGGCGTCATTCAGGACACTGTCCATGAGGTGAGTGCGCGCTGCGACACCAGACTGGCATGCAGTACTCTGCTGGCGAGTAGCTGTAACCCGCGTTTGCACCAGCACCACATCCTAAGCCCCCAAGTCGCAGTGTGACATGCGAAGTAGTTTTTTGCATAATGCGACAAGATGCGGTGGAACATGGGTGATGGGTCAGTTTTTAGTTAAAATAAATCAGAACTGAGCAGAATGACAATAAGAAGATGTATTTTGATAATAATAAAGTGTGTTTTGCTAATAATAAGATCTGTTTTGATAATAACAAGATGTGTTGTAATTATAACAAAATTTGTTTTGATAATAAAAAGTTTATCCTTGTTGTAAACCTTCGGTTGTAAGTTAAATTGTTGTTAGACAGAAAACTTGTCAGGCGCCGATGGAGTGGAACTCAGTTTTGAGTTACAAAGCTGAAGCACTCGTTTTCTCAATTTTTAGCTTACAAAATTAGGCTGGTGATGAAGCAAGTTTCTTTCTGATTGCGTAAAGGGTTACGTACTATAATTTCTTTACAGTCAATAAATATCAAGCATATAAATCAGCTTGAATATAAACCGATTGGAACAGTTCGAATGTCTAATTTAGTGTTTCTCAACCTGTGTGCCGCGAAGGTTTTCGAAAACATTAGTGTAGCGATGTCAGTCTGTTGTTATTGGACATGTGATCAACTGAGCAAAATCAGATTTTCCAGAGAAAACCTGATTTTGGGATTAAATTCAAGAAATCAAATCCCAATTTTGTATGAAGATCTTTTTTTGGTTGGGGGGGGCGACGAAAATTAAAAAACATAGCTTAAGTGCCGCGAATTTCGAAAATGTCCAAAAATGTGCCGCAACCGGAAAAAGGCTGAGAAACACTGGTTTAGTTGCAAATCAAATTTATGCAACCAAAATTTTTTAATGTACAACTTTAAAATTCTGTATATAGTTTTTTTATATGTAACTTCTATGATGATCTGGTCAGTTGCTGATGATATTACATTGTTAACTGTTTTAAGCTTTAAAAACTTTGGCAGTTGTATTCAGGGACAATTGGATCGTTAGAGAACGTTTCCGACATCAAAGCATTCTTTCTTCATTCAAAATTACCCAAGATCCCGGAATTTCAGCAAAAGTATGTAACAAAAATGTTTGATTAAAATGTAATGACATTGCTGACCAGGTATTGATCTTGTTAATAGCAAGATACGTCGTGATAATAACAAGATCTGTCTTGATAATAAACGTATATGTCGTAATAATAACAAGATGTGTCGTGATAATCAGTCATGGCTTTAATAGGGTGCAAATGGTGCGGAAGCACCGTGCCCTCTCTGAAATACATCAAAAAGTGGCCCCCTACACAAAATATTGCTCTATTTTTTCATAGTAGAACCAGGACAGTGGTGGCATATGTAATCATAATATCGTATATAAAATAAAAATTTTTTTTTTGAGATTACTTTGTTTCCTGAAACTGACTCACCCTATGACAATGATCGTTTTTTAATGATTGCTTTGCCTTGGAACACTAAATAGTACCCCCTTACTTTTCTTGCACCTGGCTCCATTTTTTGTAGGGCTATCACTGGTGATAGTGAAAATATGTGTCGTGATAATAACAAGATTTGTTTTGATAATAACACCATGAGTTTTGATAATAACAAGATGCTTCATAATAATAAAATGGAAAGGACAAAAAGAGACTTTTGCTTGAATCAATGTTTAAAAGAACTTTTTCAGTTGGGAACGAGACGAAGAATTCGGAAGACAAATTTTGAACGGGTGCAATCCCACAATCCTAAAGCGATGCGATCAAATGCCTCAGAAGTTTCCAGTAAAGCAGGATTTGATTGCGTCACAGCTTACCAGGGGGTTGCGCTTGGATGAAGAAATAAAGGTAGAGGGCAAAGCTCCCTGTGATTACGTCATTGAATTATCGTTTTTTGTTGACCTATTTTCGATTAATTCTTGCGGCAATGCTTTTGAAAGTGGAATTCACAAACCTCTGGGTGTCCATGAGCATATTTAAAGTAGTGATATAATTTTTTAAATCAAGCCGTTGCCATATTAACAACAGTAAAAGATTTAGTTATCGCGGCTTTGGGTTCCGTTTCTGAGTTTGTTTTTTAAAATTATGGCTTGGATCGAACCTGGCCCGTTTGTAATTAATCTAAATAAGATTTTTTCCACCCATTGTTAATTAGAAAAGTTCTTAATAAAATTTAATCTAAATAGGATTATTTTTAATCGCCCCTTGACGAGCCGAATAGACGAAGGAAACTATCGGTAATTAAATTAATGCTAGAGCACCGTCTCTAACACTTAGTTTACATTCAACTGGGGTGTTCGTGTGTTGTAGAATGGGAACATGTACATTATTGATCTTGATATTCTTGACGGGGTATCATGCGGGAAAAACCCTTTAGATGGGTCTCCTTACTTTTCTTGCGCCCCATTATGTTTGCTCTATGTCAACAACAAGAAACAACTGGTACCAGTTGCAATTCAACTTGGACAACACCCGGGAAACAACAACCCAATTTGGACTCCAGACGACCCAGAGAATGATTGGCTGCTTGCCAAAATTTACTTTCGCAATGCCGAGATCAACTACCAGTTGGTGAGTATATTGTACCAGTTGGTGAGTATATTGTACCAGTTGGTGAGTGTATTGTACCAGTTGGTGAGTATATTGTATCAGTTGGTGAGTGTATTGTATCAGTTGGTGAGTATATTGTATCAGTTGGTGAGTGTATTGTATCAGTTGGTGAGTATATTGTACCAGTTGGTGAGTATATTGTACCAGTTGGTGAGTGTATTGTACCAGTTGGTGAGTATATTGTATCAGTTGGTGAGTGTATTGTATCAGTTGGTGAGTATATTGTACCAGTTAGTGAGTGTATTGTACCAGTTGGTGAGTATATTGTACCAGTTGGTGAGTGTATTGTACCAGTTGGTGAGTGTATTGTACCAGTTGGTGAGTGTATTGTACAAGGTAATGATTCAACCTTCTTTATTAACCCGTACTTCATCCGAACCCGATTCATCTAATTGAAGTTTAAAGGACCTGAAAAATAAATCGGGAACAAACTAAATCGGCGAGAAGACAGAGTTACAAATGATACGACTTAATGCCATAATTTAAACCAATATTTTTCCTAATGATTATTTAGTTAGTCAAAATTTTTAATAATTTCCATATTCAAATCATCGTATCATAATTACAGTATATGCATGGCCTTTAGCCGGGGTCCCAAATCCAACCGATTTTCGACTCTAATGCTGTAAAATTGCTTTGATGACGCAGCAATGATAGAATCGAATCGAAACGATTTTTTAAGGTGTTTCATTTCAACATTCAAAATTAAAAGTTAATTCAACGCGCTGGAAAATAAGTGGTTTAAATCTAACAAATCCACTCATGCTTAAGTAATCAATTTATAAATTTTCATGCGTATTTTTGTAATTTAAAACTATAATGTTTCAAAAAAGAGTTTAAAAAATTAAAACGTTTGAAAAGTAAAATATTGTAATGCGTGGCGCCTTGAAATCTATGCTTCGCGACTACGTTTCTGAAACATTGGAGATCTATTGAAACGAAATTTCAAATTCAGTTTCACACTTGATCCGCAATATAATCTTAACTTCACAAATCCATAGTTAATTTTCTTTTTCAGTAGTTTTACACTTTGGTATGGCGCAATATTTTTATGGCCTATTAAGTAATAATTGGATAGTCGGTAAACCCCATTTAATTCAATTAATTTAATTTATCAGTTTTGTGATTGTTTTAAATATTAATTTTATCAATTGTAATTTTACGCACGTGTCAAGCCGATTAAGCGCACGTAACTGTTAGCTTCAAGGATTTTTTCTCCTCCCTTGAGCGGTACGCCTCCCTTGAGCGGTGCTTCCCCGTTTCACGCCCTACCTACTCTTATAAATAAATAAAAAAGAAGTGTTGCAATTGCATTTTACTGACTAATCACAAATCAGGACACACTTGACACTGTTTCTTACCAACTAACTCTTTGATGCGTGGTTTAATCCCAGACAGCGCACATCGTAAGTCTCTTTTATTTTCCAGCTTGTCTCTGGACAACTAATGTAGAAAATGCAGCTTCACAAAAATAAGTCGAACCAAATATAACTAGAGCACGAAGGACTGGGTTGAAATAAAAGAGTAAACAGGAAGGTATTTGGCTAAAAGTGACTCAAGATTCAGCTCTTTGAAATTGTACTTGGCTGTGGAGTTAAATCTTAACTCGAGAAACTCTTCTTGTGCTTCATCAAAAATGTCGCCTACTTCGCACTGAAATGGGTTTCCGATAAACTTCCAGGTTTCTCGCTTTTCATCTATATCAAGAAATTATTTGATAAATTTTTTTTTTAATTCAAATAGGTGGGTTTTTATTGGTGTTCTTAATTCAAAATCAAGATTAGGGCAGACCGGGGCAAGTTGTAACATGGGGTAAGTTGCAACATGGGGTAAGTTGTAACATGGGGTAAGTTGTAACATTCGTATTTCTCAAAATCTAACATAAACCAACAAAATCTTAAATAGCCCCAAATAACAATCATATTAAAACCGATCACCATCAAATAACATTGTGAGTAGGCAAAGTAAATTTTTCGAAATTTAATTGTTGTCTTCTGCAGAGATAGCGGGTGCAGTTTAATTAAAATGTTTTTATCAGTGGAACCACAAAACAATAGACTATTAAATGCCTAACAAAGTTTAGCAACTAAAACCCTATTCTTCAAATATCAAAAACTTGACTAAGTGTGAGATGGGGTAATTTATAACATAGGCTGATGGGGTAAGTTGTAACGCATATTTTTGTGCATAGGTTTAAGTAGCTTACATTAAAAGTAACTTGGGCAACAACATTTGTGAATAATACGAGAAATTATAAAAAAAAAGACCAACAGGAACACTAGCTCATCATTACAAGACAACTTAAGAGCTGCTGCAGCAGTTGCTACAATTCAAAAAAGAGATCAGTAATGGGAGTAGTAAAACATTGGTGTTGGCCATGTAAAACTCTACAGAGTGCTAAAAAAAACTTAAAGATAGGCTAAGTCCTTGGTAAAAAACAAGAAAAGGTCTAAAAAGTGTGCCATGTTAACAGACACACTAGAAAAAGACAATCTGTTACAGCTCCAAACAAAAAAAAAACAATTTTTAAAAAAACACTAAAAGCAAAAGAGTAGTTTTGCATTACATTTCTTGAGCCCAATTTTAACAGTCGTCCTGATGAGGAGTGGGTGGTACAATGCTATGTTTACCTAAAGAGGTCACATTTAGCTTTTTCCGAAAATTTGAATACGTATTTTTGTCACTAATGTAATTCTGAAATTTATGATTGGGCTAAACCAGCAGTGAAAAAAACTGTTTTAACATTTTTAGGCAACGGCCAAATACCTCATTTTTTGTGCTTGATACTCATGTATATGACAAGACTATGTGTGATTTCATTGTCTTTACTTTTTCATATTGCTATTTTCTTCAAATTACATTTAAATTTAAACATTTATTAGTGATTTTGTTGCTGTTACAACTTACCCCAGCTGGTGTTACAACTTACCCCAACTTGTGTCACAACTTACCCCATTGACGGGGCACATTGTAACGCCTTTTTTAAATAATTAAATTGTAATTTTAACCACTAAGCTTTGAAAATCATTTATTTATTTTTTTCATATTAGTTAAACAGTGATTTAAATTTTTCATATTAAACAAGAATTTTGAAAAAAAATTATTATGAGAGAAATAGCAAAAAGAAAAAAAAAGTTACTACGTGCCCCGGTCTCCCCTACCGCAGTGCAAAATCCATGATCCACGTGACAAAACCTTGCTGGATTCCTTATTCAATTCGATTCTTCCAGAGATTAAGGTTTAACATGAAAGATCGCATAATGTCATGATGCATAATGATATTGATGTTTTTCTCTTGAAATTGAAGGTTGAGAGCATTTAACGCCTGAAATACGTTCACAAGATAAGCCAGTAATTATTAAAAGCCTTGGGATCGAAACTGTTTATATGTAACTGTTTATATGTTTATATGTTAATTGTTTATTGTAAATGTTTCTTCTTCCTGAAATAGAAAAATATTAAATTTCTTCTTTTATTTCATAAAGCCGTTTTAGCATATTCCCTCATAGACAAGCATTGGAGTTTTTGTGAAACAACAGCTCTATATGTTCCGATTGCATATCTTGACACAGGAGCTTGAATAAACGAATGTTCAGGGATCCTGGTTTTATATAGTGAACGATCTTAGACTGGTCCAGAACCGCTTTCATTTCAGGAGTCAAACTTCTTGATGCTATGGCTTCACGATGAAGTACGCAATGCATACCTATTACAGAAGAGTTTCTTTCTTTTGGATCTTGACTTGAAAACCTTAGGGTCTTTTTATGCTTCCTGACCTGAATAGTTCTGTTTTGACGTCGATTGTGTGTTTATTTTCGGGAAAAACAATAAATTCTGTTCTGTTCTGTTCTTTTATCCCCTGAATGAAACCGGACTGTAGACCAAGCATAGCTGGAGCCTCATCATACACGCTCCTGCAATTAATTCTCATGATAGTTTGTTTTCCTGGAAAAATTTTGACACAACCTTAAAGATATCGGCTGATGTTGCACGGCTTTTTATTGGGTTCCAGAATAGCATTTCTTCTTTTATCATGTTAACTGACAGGAAACGAGCACAAAGCAGGGGTCGAGAACAATTTCCAATATCTGTCGTTTTATCGCACTGTATAGCAAAAAATGTAGACTGTTTTATTTGGTCGAAAAGTTGATCGTTGATATCCTGAGACAGTTCATCGATTCTCCCTTGAACTGTATCATTGGCTAGTAAAATTTAAAAATTATATTTGCTTTATCCTTTCCCAGTACTGGTTCTGCTGCTGAGAGCATGCTAGGTTTCACAAGAGACTCGCCGATGCTTCTTTGCAATTATTCTTAGCAATTTTTTTTCGCCGATACTTTCTTTGCAATTATTCTTAGTAATAATCTTCAAATATTCCTTGCAATTGACATGGCAATTTCGTAAGAAGCTTTAACAACATTCGAAGATCTTTGCTGAACGTCCGACACATGTCCAACTTAACTTTTTTCAAGGAGTGACATTTCATTACAAAAAATGCTTTAGATTTGTCGGCTAAGCAGCATGGACTGTGGTCAAGTGCAGTTTCAAACCTGACAGACGCATTGCGTCATTTGTAAGAGTCTCCAAACATATTACACACTGCGGCACTTCTGTGTCACTTTTTTGCAGCAATACAAAACCAAAGTGATTGTAGTCATCAAGATACTTTCTTTTTTTTCTGTCATTTTGATTATCTAGGTTTATTAGTCGGCTACGCAGGCACTGCAACATGAAAAAAACATAAACTTAATTAATTCTCAAGATTAGGTCTATTTTAGATTGCTTTGCGAAGTTTCCATATAGCGAACTGTCACTTTAACAAACGGACTGATAGCTGCCTTAACCATTCTGATTTTTCACTGACTGCTTTAGAATGTTCTGGAATCATTAGTTGAATGTTTTTTATCTAACCAGACTTCTAATTGCTTAATCCTTCGCGTCCCAGTTTTCTCATTAGCTGTTCTCTGTAAACGCGAAGAATGACAGATTGTAAACTCTACTTTAAACCTTAATTTTAACTTTCGAGTATTTTCTAGCGTCATCTGGCGTCACGTAACATGATTTTAAGATGCATTTTATTGATCACGTGATGTGATGAGCGTGCGTTTCGTTTTCATTTTATTCCAGTTGAGATTCTAGTTGTTTGAACCATTCCGGTCGAAGAGTCAATTAAATTGTAATAATTGATTGACAAATGTTGGAATTGTTCTGCACCAGTGTGATAGGAGATTAATTCTATAGAGAGAAAGATCGTTTTGTGTATCGGATGAAATATTGAGATTGAAATTAGCCATCAGGGCGCTAATACTGTACATTCTTACGGCTTGCTAGTACAAAGTTGTTGTGGGTTGGGAATCATTTGAAGTTTGGCACAGCTTGGAAGCTAAGTTTTTTGTAAATTGATCGAGCTTTACAAACTTTGTAAATATATATTCTTTATAGTTAAAAACAGTGTTTTTTATCAGCGAAGAGAAGTTTTTTAAGAAATCAATTCGCAGTTAGTCCGAACTAATTGTATAAAAAAAACTTCAATCTCGCGGCAAAATATTTTTTGAACCGGAATAATAACAAAATACTGTAGACCCAGCTTTACTTTAGCGCCAGTATTCGGATTAGGCTACCAAGTTCAACTGGTTTTTGGATTCCCAAGTAAAGTTTGTGCCTTCAGATTGATTTTAAGTCAAAATAAAAGTTGGTTTTAGATTTGAAAAAAAATTTTGAAAAAACCAAATTAATGATTTATTATTTTGATATTTCATCTCAAATGAATTCCAAACAATTTATTTTGTCAAAATTTGTTTCTTAAAAGTGCCACAAAGTCACCACATCGTTAAGCTCGTATCATTTTATGTTGTTTTCTTAAACCCTAGAATTACGTATTGCGACCTACACCTTGAAGGCCCCTAGTGCAACGCATATATTTAATGTGATTCAAAACTTAGTGATTCAAAATTAAAAATTTTGAAGCAAATTATTTCAATTCTTAAATAAGCTAATCCTATCTTCGTTAGATGCTCTATGTTTGGCAGATCGTTGAAAAAATCTTTGGAACTCACTTTATTCTTGAACCATTCGTCATCGCAGCATCCCGATGCCTTTCTTCCAGACATCCTGTGCTCCGATTAATTATTCCCCATCTGCGGTATTTATGCGGGGGTAACTTGCTCATCAGGACCACCCTGCTCAACAACGGCGGAATTTTGGACAAGATTCTTTCTTATGGTGAGTGTCTCTCTGGATGGAATGAAATTGTCTTGCCTTGTCTTCTGTTTAGGATCAGGAGAGCACTTCCGTGTCATCCGATCCGCTTTCAAACGGTTTGATTTGAGTCAGCTGAACATCCGGACACTGCTGCAACAAAACGGGACAATCGATCCGGTCAAGCTCCCAGGGTATTACTTTCGCGACGACGCGCTCATTTTGTGGGACGCACTTTCGCGGTTTGTCTCCAGAATTCTTTCTTTCTTCTACGAAAGCGACGAGGTGAGAGTGTTGCGGATGAATATGCTAATCAGCGTTGAGACTCCTACGTAATTCTCAGGACGTGTCCAGCGATGGGGAGCTGCAATCTTTCATCAGGGAGTTGGCGTTTGAAGGTTTTTCTTGCGACGAGCAATACAGCAGGGGTAGAAATCACGTGATCCCGATTTTTCTTGAGTTTTTTGTTTGTTTGTTTGTTTGTTTGATAGCAATTCCAACACGCTTGACCACATACGACCAACTGTTGCAACTCGTGACGTCAGTGGTTTTTACTGCCACATGTCGCAATGCTGCCGTAACAAACGGGCTATATGACGTCCTAGTGAATGTACCGAACGCCCCAATGTGCATGCTACTTCCTCCCCAACAAGAAAAAAAGAAGGTTTGACAAGTGAAACGTGGATGTTGATGTTGGCGCGATTGAACGCTGAGCTTCTTTTTGTTGCAACGCGGCATTTTTGTGCAACCCAACAAAATCTGCCAGGCCAAGTGTTTTTGTGGTTTAACAAAGAGAAAAGCAGGAGGAGGGAAGAGAGAAATGTGCTCTGCAGTAATAATTCCTTGCATCAAACAAATCAATGTATAATACTGCGCCATCTTGATTACGCCATCTTAGCCGCACCATTTTAACCGCGCCATCTTAACCGCGCCATCTTGACCGCGTCATCTTAATCGCGATGTGGAAAAGATAAATAAATCTAAAAAGAGTTTTAATTATTAAATCTTTGAATCGAAACTTTTTTTACTCCGATTTCACATAAATTTTAAGTCAGTTAATGAACAGCTTGGCCACTGAAAATTATTGCTTTTGTTTTTTTTTCAGTCAGTTTTTGCACCTACCCTTTGCGAGATCACGATTGTTAATTTCCGATTGAATGTTTGTTGCTAAGCCAGGTTGAAAGCGCATAGTGTTGTAAAGTTTATTGTCCGATCGGGAAGCGATTCCGCACCCATCTGATCAGCAAACGATTGAACACCAAACTGGGATGGTCCTCCTGTCAAAAATTTAACAACTTCATATTTTGCAGACGACTCACGACACCATCTTGCGGTCTCTGCCAAACAAGGATCTTAGTTGTATGCAAGTAGCTTTCGGCTATTCGTTTGTGACAACACGCAAAAAAAAGGTTTGCAAAAGTATGTGTTGGTTTAAAAAAAAGACATCGACCTTTGTTTTATTAATTATTTGCCCAACTTTGCAGTGGCAAACTGAATAAAATAGTTCTTTTGCCATAATTTTATATCATCTTTGCTGCTTTACTTTTGGGTCGTCGTATAATTTCCACATTTACTATTTAACTGAATCAAAATATTTCATAAACTTACATATTAATTATGAGCACGGGGTTTGGTTTGATGATTCAACTATGATATTACTAGAGGAGGCTTTTAGACCGCAGCGGCAAGTTGTCGACGCTATAGATCGGGTGTTTTCAGGTCGAAACGTTGTGCTGCATGGTGACATCAGATAGGATGAAAATTCCTGATGATCCAGCCAAGGTAACCTGTATAAACTGCAAAGCCAAGTTAAAAAAATTTTTTTTTGATAATGAGTTGTCAGCCATACAGGCAACAGGCTTCTTTTCACTAAAGACTTAAGGTTACTCTTCAAGTCATAACAGGATTTATCAATAACTAAATTAGAATAAACTTATCTTGGGGACCTTCTTATCTTTTGTTGGGGAAGCAAAATGGCCAGTTGTTTGCTCCATGTTTTTCATTCTACAAGATCAAAAAGATGACCGCTTTCTTTGTGACCAGATCAAGGATATAAGAAAACATTTTCATTTTTATTTATTCTCCTGACTTGTAAAAAAGCATCGGAGTCATTTTACTCAAGCAATCGATCACCTCGACTTGTTTTGAAAGATTTTTTTATTTATTTCTTTTATCTCTATATTTATCCTCCTGACTCAGACAAGAGAACGAAGACACAACAGAATGGCGCGAGTCGGTTTTGAACCGAGACCGTGTTGGTCACGAGCCCGGTGCTTTAATCACTCGACCACACTGTTTAAATATTGCCGTCCAGTTAAAGTTTTTTCACCTAGTTTTTTAGTTTTCATAAAAGATATGATTGAAATTTAGAGCTCTTTGTTAAAAAATCCAAGCAGAGGAAACTGTGTATAAAATATCTTTCCCAGGACATAACAAAATATTGCGAGTAGGTTTTGAACCGTGACCAAGTTGATCATGTTCACTATCTACACAGCGCTCTTACCAAGTAAATATTTTTCACTTGAATTTGAACGCCAAAATCTGTTTTTCTGTTTCCTAGATAAAATAACGACTAAAAAAAGATTTCAAAAAGATAAACATTAGTTTTGAACTTAAAAAAAACAAAAATATTAAAAACATTTCTATTAACATTTCAGTCGAGTTTTTGAGATTGAGCTTGGCCAAGTGTGATTTTTGATGTAACAATCATCAGTTTTCTTTTACTTTAGTTGATTCTTTTCTTTTTTTTTCTTCATTTCTCTGCAATAAGTAGATATATAAAAGAGTTGAAAAATGGAAAACAACTACACAGAAAAACAGCATGAAAATGAGAACAAAAAATTTTGACTAAAGGCATCGACTTAGCAAGGGAAGCGATTGCAAAGACAGGGGCATTGAAAGAAGCATTGAAAGAAGGCCCAGCTGGAGCTATACTTTAATGTGTGATAAAACAAGTAGACACGAAGTGCCCCATAAAAGTTGCAAGAGCGAAGCATTCGGCTCAGATAGTAGGTGCTTTCTCGCAGCCTGGACCGTGAGTAAATCTGTTCATTAATGTTAAAGATGACAGAACGAAACCGAACCTACCAAAATGGAAGGGGTATCCACCCATTCTGATGTTCAGTGTGGGTCTGCTAATTGGCAAACGTCTTTTTCAGGACGGGGCAATGCCAGGATAAAACTTCCCTTTTCAGAGCACATTGCCAACAAGTTCCGAAAACCCACTATTCTTCAGCTGAACATCGAAGGTTTCACTGCAAGCAAGATGAATGTTCTTCATCACCTCGCTATGCAGTTTGAGGCACTCGTCATCCTACTGCAGGAGACCCACTGCACTGATGCAGAGAAGTTGGTACTTCCAAACTACCAACTAGCTGGGTCTTCTTTAAGCAGAAAGCATGGCTTTGCCACGTTTGTCCACGAGCGACTGAGATACACGCTTTTGGACCAATCTCAACTGACATCGGAGATCGAGTGGCTGTGTGTGGACGTTGATGGCTATAAAATAGTTAACGTCTACAAACTACCGCCAACGCGATTGCGAATCCTGGATCTCCCAGTGTATCCTCACCCATGTCTTTACGCTGGCGATTTTAACTGTCGTCATGCTGACTGGGGTTACGATGACAACAGTCCGGACGGTGATTGCTTGGCAGGCTGGGCAAGTATTAATTGTCTTGCCCTCCTATATAATGCCAAGGATGCTGCCAGTTTTTATTCCGGCCGCTGGAACACTGGCACCAATCCGGATCTAGCTTTCGCTAGCGTAGATCCAAACAGTTGCTTACCGGATAGACGTGTCCTTGACAAGTTCCCCAGGTCACAACATCGACCTTTGCTTATTACACCACCAAGGTTTTGAACACCAGACAAGCTCCCCAGGTCACAAGATCGACCTTCGCTTATTACACCACCAAGGTTTGCTATGGCAATGCCAAGCATGCCTGTTAAGTGATGGAACTTCCGCAAGGCCAAATGAAGTCACTACATTGCTTTGACGAATAAATTCGCAAAGACTTTGTTGCCGCCTGATTCCCTTGATGTGGATGCGGCTTACCAGGACTTCTGTAACACCATTAAGAAAGCAGCCAAAAAGACTATCCCACGCGGGTATCGAAATAACTATATTTCGTGTTGGGATGCAGAGTGTGTATTTCTCTAAAAAATCTTCCTGCAGTCTCCTCAGGGAGACGATTCAAGTTTGGCTGCTACAGCTATGCTTTTCAAGCTTGACAGAAAGCGGAGGGATCGATGAGGAGGCAGTTCGAAACATTGACTTCTCACACTCTAGTTGAAAAGCGTGGAGTATTTTGAACAACTTTACTGTTAGGTCACGACACTCTCCTCGTCACTGTCCCGTTTCAGCCGATGCTATTGCATCTCAGCTGGTTAGAAATGGGAAATACGAGGCTGTTGATCGCAAGTCATCTCGACTTGTCTCTCAAGAAGTGTCTGAGCTTTGGAGGGCCACAACACCAGACGCAGTAAATATCTCTGACAGTTTTTTGCAGAGTGAATTTGCTCCTGCCCTTCAACATCTAAAACCAGGTAAAGCTCCGGGACCTGATTCCATCTGCCCCGAGCTTATACTCCATGCCGGAGCTGCTTTGAAATCCTGGTTACGTGACTTCCTTTCTTCCTGTTTGCGCCGACTCAAAATTCCCAAGATCTGGAGAAGAGCGCTTGTAGTCGCGATCCCCAAACCAGCAAATCCCGTGGGGGACCCAAAGAGCTATCGACCGATATCTCTGCTCTGTGTCCCCTACAAGATCCTCGAGAGGCTTATCTACGCCCGCGTTGAACCATTAATCGATCCACTGCTCCCTAAAGAACAGGCTTTGTTCTGACGCAGGAAGTCAACCGTAGATCAAGTTGTTCTGCTAACCCAGAACAATGAGGATTCTTTCGAGGTTAAAAAGAAGGCCGGTGCCGTATTTATCGATCTGACAGCTGCTTATGACACTGTCTGGCACCGTGGCCTTACCTGCAAGCTGCTGAGACTACTTTCGGATAAGCACATGGTCAAAATGATCATGGAGCTTGTCCGAAACCGAAGTTTCACCCTTACCACCGGTGACACCAAGCAAAGCAGGCTACGCCATCTTAAAAACGGCGTTCCTCAGGGATCGGTCTTGGCTCCCCTCCTATTTAACATCTATACGTACGATCAGCCTTTCATGATTTCCAGAAAGTTTGCTTATGCTGGTGATTTAGCATTGTTGCACACTTCTGAAAACTGGAAGGACTTGGAGGGGACTTTAAGCCAAGACATGTCTACACTTTTAGCGTATCTCCAGACTCGGAGGTTGAAGCTCAGTCACACTAAGACGGTGACGGCAGCCTTTCACTTAAATAACCGAGAGGCCAAACGTGAGCTAAAGGTCTACAACAACGGTAGATTTTTACCGTTCTGTCCAACCCCTACTTATCTTGGGGTAAAACTGGACAGATCGCTCACGTTTCGTCACCATTTAGTGACATTGAGAAAAAACTATCTTCGCGCGTCACACTGTTGAGGCGACTCGTGGGATCGGGATGGGGTGCTGGTGCTAAAACACTACGCATAGCCACCTTGTCTCTAGTCTACTCAACAGCTGAGTACTGCACGCCAGTCTGGTGTTGCAGTGCTCACACTCGCCTCATCAACAGTGTCTTGAACGACGCCTTGCGCATAGCCACTGGGTGCCTGCGTCCCACTCTAACGGACTACCTACCTATACTTTCAGGCATCCCGCCGCCGAATTGGAGCGACACTCTCCTTGGCTCATCGTGGATCTCTGGACCCCGATCATATTTTGTATGGTCTTTTAAGTGGGTCCTCAGATACCCGCCAAGTGAGACTAAGATCCAGACGCCCGTTTGTGCTAGCTTCGCGGAAACATTTGGACAACCTTGCCAGACTTGGCATCCGCGCTTCTGAATCGACAAATCACAAATAGAAAACGGAGTACTGTGAAAATGCTTCCAGGCTCCGTGCTTTTGTGCCTGGGGCCGGTGTCAGGCCTGTTGGGATGGGCTTACCTCAGCAGCTTGAGTTAAGCTCAACCGCCTGCAGACTGGTGTTGGGCGATTCCATTCGTCCATGCACAAATGGGTTCTCGCTCCTTCACCAAATTGCGAGTGTGGCGCCTCTGAACAAACCGCAGACCATGTACTAACAGCGTGCCCTATACATCGGGTACCACATGGAGCACGAGGTCTGACGGTTTTGGATGACGAAACTCGATGCTGGCGTAATAACATCACTGCCAGCATCTGATTCAGCAGCCTAGGGTAGCCTGGGGTAGTAAAAGTATAAATCCTCAGCCCCAGTCCTGTTTGTGTCTGATCTGGAGTGGATACCCTTCAAACGACGACGAGCAAAGCATTGTGTTATGTCTGTCCCTAAAAATCCCTTGAGACAAACCTAATCCAACAAAGTTTGCAATAATCAATTTTAACTTGGATTCTTTCATCAATTTTTTTAAAGATCCACATAGCAAATAAGAGTAACAAATTAAGCAAGGGCAAAAAAATTAAAAAATATTTTTCCTTAAAGGCACTCTCAACAAACACAAGTTTTAGCGTGTTGAAAATAATTCATACTTAAAAACTTGAACAAAAATGCCTTCACTTGAGTTTGGAGGTAAAAGTCTTCTGAAGTAAAAGTGAAAATCAATAAAAAAACAACTTCACTTATAACGGTTGACATTCAACATTTTTGTGTCAAACGCTGTCTTGGCTTATCAAAAATATTTTCGGGTCTAATAAATAAAACACCGCGACTGAACTTTAAAAGTCAAAACCTTTTTTGTCGTAACAAGAGTTTTTACTACTAAAATTTTTTTCCAGTACATTAAAATTATTTGCGGTATGTCGGCCGCGTGGTGGAATTGTTAAGATGCATGATTTTGATCGTCATGGTCTCGGTTCAAAACCTATCTGCGCCATTCTGTTGGGTACAGTGATGTATTTGAGACAACAAATAACGAGACCGAAACCCAACAATTTTTCCAAAACCAAGACCGAGATCGAGGCCGGTAAATTTGGAGACCTAAAGCTCGAGACCGAGACCAAAAACAATAGATACCAAGACAAGACCGCAACATTTTTACAAAAATCTAGTCCAATTCAATTATTCAAAAAACAACAATTTTTAAAAAAAATAATTTAAGATTACCTATTACATAAACAAGGCATTTTCAACTTGTTAGAAAGTTCTTTGCTCTGTATGGTTGTATCATTAAACAATTCGCTGAAGAAAGCCGAAACACGCAAGGCATGCTGGATAACAATGTTGAAAAAACCGGATATTTATTAAAAATTTTTTTCAAAACTCAAAAAATGCTGAAGGCACGGTCATCTCGGTAATGGTCGAAACTTCATTAAAATATTTCATTAGCTCAGCTATCTGTCTAGACTTGCTGCATTTGTTGGATTTGTTGCTTATGTTTGGCTTATATAAAATAGAAGCTGTCTAATTAATCACCTCATAAAGATTAAAAATAATGACTAATTCTGCAAAGTAAAAACTGGTTCACAACTAGCTGGTTTTTCGGTATTATTCCTATTTTATTTTTTGCGTATTTTTTGGCTAGGTTATTCAGGTTAGTTGTTAGAAGATTGTCTTTTACTACCTTGTCATATTAACATTTTTTGGTTTAACTTTAAAGCAATTTCTTATTTTGTTTTAAGGTATTAACTTTATACAGTGAGGTATGCAAAAATTTGTTATGGAGTCGATAAGAGCCACAAAGACGATCACTATAATCTGTTATGTTTTTGCAAACGGGAGGTGCAACAAAAAAAGAGAGCCACTTTAAAAGATTCAATTTAAAAAAATAATAAATTATTTATTTATTTTTAATATTGTTATATTATCCTTATTTTTATTGTCCTGCCTTCCTGACTTATAAGAAGTTATCGGAGGCGTTATACATAAAACAATTATCAAGCTATTACATTGACCTGCTTTGGAGAAGACAAAATATTGCTGACCAGTTAAAATTTTTTATTTGTTTTTTTAGTTTATATTTAGAGGTATGATCAAAATTTAGGACTGCTTGATGAAATGGCCAAGGAGGAAAAAGTGCCGTAAAGTATTTTCCCAAGGACACATGAAAATGGCGAGAGAAGGCTTTGAACCGCGATGGTGTTGATCACGTTCTCATCAATTACGTTGCCGAGAAATGTAAAATAAAAGTAAAAAGCTTTTTTTTGCTCTTCACTTGTTTCAAACCCTAATTTTCTTTTAGTGAAAAAAATCTTTACATTATTTTAAGAATTTTGAAGTTGTTTTAGTGCTACTTTGAACCTTTGACCATCAATTTTTATGAAGAATTTTTAAGCTCCAACCTTTCCCTTTCTGCGCATGCGCATACGAGGTTCATAGATGACAATTTTTCAACCGGTGGTTGAATGGGTCCTGGGAAGCGTGGTCGGGTGTTTAGAACGTCGTGATTGTGATCAAAATGGCTGCGGTTTAAAACCTACTCGCGCCATTTTGTGGAAAAGACATTTTCCGACACATTTCCCTTGCATAGTGGTGTTGGCAAACAGTTCTGATTTTCAGTCATGTCCCTTTAATTATCGCTTCTCATAAGCTTCCGACGTTTTTTGGAAGGCAGGAGGATGAATATAAATATGAAAATGCAAAAAAATGCATAAACAAACTAACTATAGGGGGTGGGAAAACGTTGTGGCCGAGAAAATCACCAACTCTATATTTTTATCAAAAATCGCAGGCTATAATTAATAAATGTGGTATTTAAATTATTGTTTACTTAAATTTGATTACAGAAAGAATTTGTTCGCTTTATTTAAGAAACAAATACGTAGGATTAAAGTAGTCAGTTTTTGGGGGAAGGGTTCCAGCCAAGTTTACATTGAAAATAATTCGAAATAATCATAAAAAATTAAATAAAATTTTATCACTGTAATACTGTACCAATTGCAGGCAAGAGTGTGAGTACAAACATTCAAAGCATTACCAGACTTGTTTGTTCCCGAAAGAAAAATTTAAATAAAGTTTTTTCGAAATTGGATTATCTTGTAACACATTGCCATGATTACACAAAAATTCTTTTCTTGGAATAGATATAGGAAAGTGGCAAATTGATAGATTAGTTTGACTCCAAGATTTTTGCCACCTCAAATTTTGGCAAAGTTGTCAAATGAGTGTCGTTCTTAAACAAATTAGAAAATTCATCACAATAACACTAATTAACAAAAATATGAAAAAATTTCCGACCTCGAGACCAATTTCAAAAACACGAGACCGAGACCACTATCACAAGGTCGAGACCAAGACGAAACCAAGACGACAAAAAATTGGTCTTTAGATCAATAAAGGTCATTAAGAAATACACTTTATGGCATCATTGGTTGTGTCCTTAACAAATACTTTTTATGGCACTTTCTCCTGCTTGGTGGTCTTGACATGCTGTTCTGAATTGCAGCCATATCTCTGTAAAACTAAAAAAAACAAATAAGAAACTTCAACCGGACAGCAGGGCCTGATATCTCTGAGAACAGATCGGGGTAATTGCTTGCCCAGTGTATAGCGCCTCCTTCGCTTTCCTGCGAACAGGAAAATAAATATAAAGATGGAATAAAAAATAAAATAAAAAAAAATTTTTTAAAGAAAAGGTGCTCTTTTTAGTTTTACTCCTCCCAACAAAAAATTTTCTGGCGTCTCTGCGGAAACACATCCACGCGTTTAAACAAAAAAGTTTGGTAAATTTTCAAAAAATTCAATGCCATAAAGCTAAAAAAACCTGTCTGATTTGCAAACCGAGTAAAAAATTGATTTAATAAAAAGACAAACGTTTTTTTGCAGATCAGCCTTCAAGATTATCCAAACATTTATTTTACTGAGGATTCTATCAAAGATGTCATGGAAGGTTTTAAACAGGAGTTGGATCAAGTAGGATCGTCATTGCATGCCCGGAACCAAGCTGCCAGCACTCCGTATTTTTATCTAATGCCGGACATGATTCCATTTGCCATAACCATGTAGAAGTCGCTGTTGTTTAAACCGAATTTATTTAAGCAAAAACATAAAGAGGATAAATAAAAAAATCACAGTAAATATCTACACTCAGGAGCGAGTTAAAAGGCTGTGTTTGCAACAGACGTTCTTCCAGGAAAATTTTTTTGGGTGTTCTTGGCAGTCTCAGCTTGTTCTAAAATAAAATCAATTTATAATCGAATGATCAACTGCGATCATTCGCGTTGTCTGGTACCTGGATCCGCCTTCCTCCTGGAATATCTACAACACAACATCAATAACACCACAATGACCACCATCGCCGCGAACGCTATCCCGATCACGAGACCGGCGTTGAAAGGATAAGGTCGCACGAACACCTTGAACCTGATCACCTCGTCCAGATTGTTGGGGAGCTTATACACCAATGAGTACACCCCGGAATCGCTCGAGGAAGCCTAAAATAAAAACTTTGTTTATTTCACTAAAATACAAAACCCAAATAGGCAACCTGGCGGCGCTGCACAAGCAGAACTATGCCCGATCACGCGACCCACTTGCAATACGGACATGCGGAAATCTCCAGAGTCCGTCGTGTAAGACCCATTAGAAAGCAGCGATCCTGCAAACATTTGTTTGTATTTAAGAGAACGTAATATTTCGATTTTCTTTGTAAAAGATCGGTTTAGACTAAAAGCGGACACGAAAAAAGTAAAGCGTGTGGCGGAAACCGCAAAAAAAGCGGAAAAACTGTTTAAACTAAAAGCAAAAAACGTAAAAAAAAGAGGTCAAAACACAAATTTTTATGTTTACGAAAAAAGATCAAAATTGAAATGTCTCAACTTTTTACCTTGATTATGGTTACCTTAAAATAGTCACGGATAAATTAAGCGGAAAACACAATTTTTAACGCTTTTCACTCGCTTTATCCGCGTCCGTTTTCAGTCTGTTTGATCAATCAAAATTTGACAACAAATAGTAAGTTTACACTTTCAAAAACACCAAAGTATCATAAAATCAAAAATTTTTTTTTCACTTTTTTGGGACAACAAAGCAAGACATTTAATTGTTGTCTCGCCAAAAATCGCAACAAATCGAGCTGCTCCCCCGCAACCGCAAAAGGAGAAGCGGGCAAAGGGAAATACACTGAATTTGTTTAATGTTTCCCCGAAATGATGATGATGATGATCTTGCCAAAAAGCTGTCTTTACATTAATAAGAAAAGTAGACAATAATTGGCGATTAAGCAGATTAAAGCAAAATTTTTTTTATCCCACATGCCAAAACAACCTAAAAAGCCCCCAGCTCACTAACCAGTAGCAGGATGTGTCATCAGCAGCTAACAAAATATTTATGCGCATACGATCTGACGGAAGTGACGTAATGTTTGTGGGGTTTGAAAAAATTTTTTTTCTTGTGGTCGCGGAAACAACATCTACTGTCAACCGACCAATCGCAGCCAACCACGTTGCTACAGAAAAACGATTCGCGACTCACCGTTGTGTGTCAATGAGAGAAGTTCCGCGCCGGAGGGCAGCGGGATCACGCACGTTCCCACGTCATTCAAAAACCAGGCGCACGATGTTAAAAACATTGGGGGGGGGCGGGGCTCGATGTTGAACTCGATCGCGTAATTGAGGCCGGGGTAAAGCGAAAATCGGACAATGAGCTCGTAGCTTCCGTAGTCATTCGTCGACACCTGAAAGCAGCCAAACTTTCGATTAAATCTCGCGTCTTTCAAAGCTCGAGTTACCTGCTTGCTAGATTGTCACGTCATAATACACGATTAGCTCATATGCTCTCTGAAACTGCGTGGCCCAAGCGCCATCAATCGGCAATTCTTAACACACTAAGCCAGACAACAGATGGCCTCACCTCTTTTATGTAGATCCTATAAACGTGAGTGGAACCATTGACGAAAAGGATGTAGCTGGCGTCATCGACTGATGTGTCTGCATTTAAACAATGATGCATGACGCAATAATTTCTCTATCATAAATACTGTATAACTATTTCAAAGAAAAAGTGAAACAAGGTTTTTATTATAGTTATCGAAAAGTTGGTAAACTTAGTCAAGCAAAAAGATTTTTACAAGTTAGCAAAAAGATTTCTTTGCAGCCATTTTATTTTTTTTTACTCATTTTTTTTTTTTTTGGTAATTACAACGGTTTAACTTTATTTTATTTATTCATTTTATTTCTATATTTATCCTCCTGACTCGCAGAAAAGCGACGGAGGTGCTAATATATAGGATAAGCAATTACCCAGACTTGCTTCCGGAGATGCCATCATATTGCTGTCCGGTTGAAATTTAAAAAATAATTTATTAAAATTTAGAACTGCTTGCCAAGACCATCAAGCAGAGGAAAGTGCCGTAACGTGTTTTTTCCCAAGAACACACCAGAATGGCGCGAGTGAGTTTTAAATCGAGACCATGTTGATCATAAGCGTGGTGCTTTAAGCACTCGACCACGCTGCCGACAATTTAATAATTTAATTTTTTTTAGTTTAATAAACTTTTTCACATGAAATTCCTCATTCTGGCTGTAAAGTTAGTTGCATAGACCTACACTGGCTAGAGAATAATTCTTCTGTAAGGGTTATTCTTGTCAAGCAGATATTGCCTAACGTTGGGAACTATACAAAATAATGTGACGTCACAAGACGGATGCGTGAAAATCTGAAGTCTTACAAGAACCGGGAGGTAATTTTCAATTTTGTATCCATGGAATTGTAATCTACATATTTTCAATCTACCAAAAATTCAATTTTTTTCTCTGCTCAAAGAAATTCTCACTCAGCTCTTTACAGTTCAATCATATTTATTTTTTGGTACATTTGCAAATCAATCATATTTTTTTTAGTACATTTGCAAACGCAATATAAGAAACAGATTGGTTTGTTTATCATCTTAAAAAGTCGCTAAAAAAAAGCTTTGCCATGACAACTAACATAGAGTGCTCCTTGATTGCTCCAAGAGCTGAGCGATAGAATTTTTATAAGCAGAGAAAAAAATTTTGGATTTTTGATCGGTTGAAAATATGTCGATTACGATTCCTTCGGTACAAAATTGAAAATGGCAGCCGGAGAGACCGATCAAGTACCACACAGTAAGATTGTATAAAAAATTATTTGCTGAAATCGATTAAAATTTATATTAGTGAAAAAAAGACATGGTGGAAGATGGTCATGTGTAGAGGATTAATCTAAGGCTTCCTCCGCAAGCAGGTAAAGAAAATTATCAGTAGATGATTTTAAACTCATGCGTCGATCAAAAACTATACCGTAAGATTATATAAATATTATGAATTTTTACTTATATTTATATAAAATAAAATTTTTTGTTAGTAAAAGAAAACGTGCGGTCAAAGATGGTGATCTGTGGGACTTTTCATACCCACCTCAGTGATTCGAGCGGGTAAAGAAAAAGAAGATAAATAAGCATTTTTGTTTTGTAAAGTTTTATTTCATGTCCGCGACAGAAAGCGTGATCCTATATTCAACGCTAAAAAAATGAAGGAAATAAAATTTTTTGTGTTAAATATGACTTCCTTCTCGGATCTTTCCAAACGGTGAACACAATGTGGTCTCACCATTTTTTAGCAGCAGTACAAACTCAAGACTCGGTGAAGCTTCGAACACGACGTCGCAAACTTGCGAGAGGTTTTCATACAAGAAGCAAGTTGTTTCGATTGGAGAAGGGATTTCTGTAACGTCATAAACCTACAATTACGGTTTACAGACAAATATTTGAAAACAATTGGTCGAAAACAAATGTTTAAATGGCAAATTGTTCAAAAAATAACGCTATATGCAGTTATCTAAAAATGTTTATTTTAGAAACGTTCATTTTGCTTTTTTTAATAAATACTTAAACATGAACCTAACCTTACTGTTCGTATTGGCTCTTGTTTTCCAACATTTGTATGAATAACAATTGTTTTTTAAGAATTGTTTCTTTTTGAAAAATTACTAAATTGAACAACTGTTTTCAAATAATCATCCGCATACGTACAATTGCTACTACCAGAGCGAGGTTATACCGGCTACTTACGAAAACGCTCAATTGTAACCGATTCCGACCTCCCTGTCGTATTAAAACGGCGGGTGTAGGGACTAAGTTCTTGACACGATATAGAGCGACCCACCCAGCTGGTATTGACGGATTGCAGGAAGTAAAAAGACTAGAAACAGCGATCGCGTTATGATGTCAGGAACGAACACCGCAAGGATCGATAAATCAACTTACCGAATTTCTAAGGCGCACTTCGTCTCCGATATAGAATGCGACGGAACAAGGGTATGTTGGGTTGATGCAGGCTTGATTACAGATTAAAGCAAATCCTGAAGGGATTGAAGAAGAGAAGAAATTGATTTTTACATTTGGAGCTGGAAATAATATTTGTAAAGATTCGGTGGGAGGAGTCTCTCCGATGCGCATCCGTGCCTTGGAAGAACTTACCGAACAAACACCTGAAGTTGTCGTACCCCAACCACGTGCCTTGATTCGTGCACTCAGTTTGAAGAGATTCGGATGCGGATCCGTTCCGGAGAAAAGGATAGCCTCCTCTGGTACAGTTAAAAGTGCCTAAAGACCCGGGAAGAGAGGAGTTGTGCGCCACTTCTAGTTCAGTGGTGAAAGATGCTGGACATGTCCTGCGATCCACATTCAACCTCCCAGTGACCTGGCTAGATCTTGGAAAATTTAAAGGAGTTCTGAGATTAGCGACGACGCGGTGGCTATTGTCCTCTTCCCTGGTTTGAATCACTAGGATCGCTGTTAAGTTCCGATTCTCATTGAATTCCGGTTCCGCAATCCTGCAGAGGACAAAAGTTAAATCTGAATTACAAAAGAAGCAGGATTTGTGTTAAAGAGTTTGCGATCTACAATTGCAAACAATTCAGACCAAGCCAAATGATCGAAAAGACGAAGTAAAAAATTTTCTTTATTTACGGGCAGTATCAGTCAATGCAGAACCGCTAAAAGAATATTAGTTGACTTTTAAAAGTCTACCCTTGACATTACTATGTAATTGCAAATATGTACAGTAAAACTAATAAACACTTTTGGTCGAGTTAAAGGAAGATTTTAAAGTTACAAAAAAATTAAAGAAACAGCTCTTGTTCTCTTCTTTGTATCACTACGGAGTCACGCGACAAGGAGGAACAAAACACAGGTTCTTTTTTTTGAAATTAACTTTTTCATTGCATAAAACACAACTTTTTTCTATTCGGCATTATTATATACAGTATGTTTATGCCTAAATATGCGGCACGAACTTTTGAAAATGTTTTGCATAGTAGGCTCATTGTGTAATCACACAAAGAGATTAAAAACGCTGTTTAGATGGTGAGTGTTATTGACATGGTCTCTCATTAACTCTTACTCTCGCAATTTTGTTGCGTCCTTGGAATTGTGCTACTTTATCAGTCTAAGCAAGCAACTTTAAATTGTACTGTTAAATAAAAACTAAAATAACAATAAATAATTTTAACCGGACAACAATGCCTTGGCATCTCCGAAAGCAGGTCGGGAGTAACAACATGGTAGTTGCTTGGAGTATAACGCCTTCGATGTTTTCCTGCGAGTCAGAAGCGTGAGCACAAATTAAGATGATAGAAAAAAAGAGCTAACCAGCAATTACAAAATTTTGATAAATAATATAAATTTTTAGTTAAGCATCAGCACTTTACCTGGCAGACACCCGAGCTGCATAGCTTGAATTCTCCAGAGTAACCAAAAAGTTGTGAGTCACTGGGTTGAGGAGAACACTTGCAACATTTTCCTGCACAATTAAGTTGGGAAGGTTGTTAGCAAGAAGGAATAGCGGTTGCACTAAACTCAAAGTATTTTCCGGGTATTTAAATCAGGTTAGTCTCAACTTCTAGTAATGCTCATTCACATTTTGTATTTGCATCATTTATGACGAGGTTGATCACAACCGGAACCGCAGAGGGCGCTCTTATTCTTCGACCAGACTCGACAATCCAACAAACTTGTCGGCCTGGATTATGAGCTTGAATGTTTGGTCCGATATTTACAGACTCTTTATATTTAAACCCGAGTTTCAGAGAAACGCTGCAGACGAACATTTGCGCTACTTCTATTGCAATTTTTAATATTGTTTTTCTACAAGATGGTTACCATTAGTTGATTGTCTCAGATTATTAGTTTAAATTGATTGGCTGAAATTTTTTACAATTTTTGTCATTAAAGCGGAATAAAATAATAAACAGAAAGAACATTACGACATTTAACCGGACAAAGATTTATTAACAAAAACAAATTTTCAAATTGTTGCAATACAGTGGATGAATAAAATACTAAACACGCTGGTGGGCTTTTGATTGCGGACGTCGGCAACAACAAATAAAGTTAAAATTTCTCGCAACTTTGTAAGTGGAATAGAGAATGGAGAAGGAACAATTACAATCAGTGGCGCACGCACAATTTTGCCATGGGCGAGGGTTTGCGAATCAAAACACGATTACCTTTAGTGGTTCTCAAAACTTTTCCAAAATTACGTTCAAAAGTAAAATATTATGCTTTCCAGAAAACCATGCACTTGCATGAATTTTTGGATTATATTTTAATTGCGTGTTAGCTTAATTCAATAATAATTAACTCTAAATGCTTTATTGAGCACTTTATATTGAAACTGATATTAACTTTATCTAGCCCAATGTTTCTCAAAGTACGCCACTTGGTTCCTAAAAGAAAAATTCGTATTCTGCAGAAAGAAATAACAGTCGAGAAAGCAAAAATAGGAGAGGAATTTCAATAAAACTTTAATTGATTTTAAATTACCTACTGATAACAAAAATTGGCACATTCTTAATAGCTGCTTTATAACACCAGTTAAAAGTTTTTCGCTGAAGTGAAGATCAATTTTTAATCTTCACGTGCATGAAATCCTATTTATTTTATGCAACCTTCGCTCGTTAGAGAAAACAGCAAAGAAAAAAATGCGAAAACAAAAAAAGGTTGTTCATTGTTAAAGTTTGGAAGGGTGGCCACTTTAAATCACACATACATGGCTTTGGCCGAGTGCATAGTCTTACAAGCCCCCAGTAGCCCTTCCAAGGCGCAAAAACTTTGATTCAGATTTTTTTGAAAACCGACCATGCAGTATTTGGAAGGAAGAAGTTACCTAATTCACAACGATTGAGATTAGAGAGCCAAAACAACTACGACTTAATGTGAAGAGCTTTTTTTTGGTTTTCAAAAGTTTATTTTGACAAAACTTATTTCTAAAAACAAGTGAAAACCAGAAAATAAAAAGAAGCTTTTACATTAAACCTGTTTGAGGTTTGGGCACGTCTATGAGATGACGCAAAATTCTGATTTAGGTAATTGTAGAAAAAACCTGGGCAAAATTATTTTGCTCCCCAAATATTTTGGTCTGGGGTACAACAATGGCTGAGAATGTATCCTTTCACTAACGCAGGATGCTGATTGGATAAGATGCTGACAATGATGACTTTAAGGTTTTGTAAAACTAAAATTGTCAGTAATACTAAAATTTGTAAAATTAAAATCTCTTTCTTTATGTGGTGCCCGATGTGTGGGGCATGTTGTTGGGACGTAGTCTGTGGTTTGTTCAGGAACTCCACATTCACAATCCATTGAGGGAGCAAGACCACATTAGTGCATGAACGAATGGAACCTCCCAATATAAACCTCCCAATATCAGTCCGCAGACAATTGAGCTTGACCTAAGCTGTTAGAGACAGCCCATATTAACAGACAAGCCCATTAGAGACAAGCCCATATTACCTAAGCTGTTAGAGACAAGCCCATATTAACTGGTAATACTCGTGAAAATGAAGGCAGGGATCCTGGACGTATTCTCATAGTACTCTGTGTTTTATCTATGATTTGTCTATTGGGCAGCGCGGAAGCCTTGCTCGGTGAGGTTGTTAAAACGTTTTTGTGCAGCTGGTATACACAGGCGGCCTAGTTATATAATTTTACGCGGTACGGTCCACTTAAAAAACTGGAGAATACAGTTAAAACTTAGACTGCCAAGGTCAGCCGAGGAAAGTGGGGCTCCTAGTCGACAAAGCTCAGCTGGCTGGATGCCTGAAAGTATGGGTAAGTGGTCCGTTGGAGTGGGAAGCAGGAATCCAGCGACAATACCCAAGGCGTCAATTAAGACACTGCCTTTGAGGTGATTATTTACGCTACCATACCAGAATAGTACGCAAGACAAACACTAGAAGCAGAAAAACTTTAACCAGTGTTTTGGCACCAGCAAACCATTCTAGGCTTTCAGGTTGCCTCAGCAGTGTCTTGACTTAAATCCACCCCCCACTCCTTCCAGTTTCCAGAAGAGTGCAGCAATGCCAGATCTTCAAGACAACAAACTTTCTTGAGACCATGGAAGGTCCATTGTACGCATAAACGTTAAAAAGAAGAGGATCCAAGACCGATCCCTGAGGAACGCCAGATTTCTAAGAAGACGTAGCTTGTATCGCTTGCTATAGTTTGTAGTAAGGCCAGCTGGATTCGGAGAGTTTCATAAATATTCTAATTATTATCATCACTCAGATAACGCCACAGTTTCAGACAATACTTCACTTTATAACGGGATCCAAAAAAGTTTTTTCGTTTAATAATAAAAAAAATTTTTTCAAAACAATAGAAAAAAATAATCAAAAATTTTTTCAAAATCTTTTTTCAAAAAATTTTTTCCATTGCGGTAAATCGACTCGGCATCACAGAGTTTGCTGTTCAATAACGTCAGAGAAATTTTAAAGACTTTGCATCGATAGCAAAGCGAGAGAAGGCACGAGACAACATGAAGTCGTGAAGATTTATAAACTCTGAAAAGATAATAACATAACGAAGAAAAAAAAAAATTTTGCCTTGGTTCGGTCGTTTGGATCTAGAGACAACTTATTTTGCACTTTTACTATATTTCGGTGTTAGTTTTCAAAAATTATTTATCTGTAATATAAAAGTTAATTCTTAATATTGCGTTCAAATTGTAGCCTACTTGGTCGATCCTGAAAATCACGTCATTTACTTTGGGAAAAACGGAAAAAATATTCCGGTCTTGAAGGAAAACTTGGAAATTACTGATTTAGCTACATATTAAAATAATTTTTGTAAAAACAAAGAATTGTTTTCATTAAATTTGTTTATTCAGTTTTAGTATAGGCAGGGATGGCCTTGGAAAAGCGGGGGTCAGGTGCAAGAAAAGTAGGAGGAAGCACTATTTAATGTTCCAAGGCAAATCGATTTCTAAAAAAACGTCATTGCCATTAAAAGAGCCACTTTTTAGAGTATCAAAACAAAGTAATCTCTAAAAAAAGTCTTTATTTTAGGGGGTGCACTGTTAACTGTTCCGAAACAGTGTGGTCTCTAAAAAAAATCATCGTTTCAGAAGTGGCCACTTTCTAGTGTCTCAAAACGAACTTGTCTCTAAAAAAAGTCTTTATTTTAGACATCTAATCGACGTCCTGGTGGTACTATTAAGAAATAGAGCAATATCCTGTGTAGGGTGTGCAACTTTTGTTGTATTTTAGGGTGAGCCCGGGGCTGCAGCTCCATTGGGACCCTATTAAAGCCATCACTGGGTATATAGGCCTATATTTTTAATTAAGTTTTATAAGTTTTTGAAATGCATAGAAGAATTTTTCTTTAATGTGGCCCTGATTAGTTATACCATTTTTATGATATTATACATCTCAAATTTATTTTTTTGATTGTATTTTTCTGGAATTCCATTGAAATTCCTTCGGAAGCTTCTTAGCTGGTTAGGAGTCTTGCATTTCTTTTCATAGTAATGTGAAGCCGAGTAGGTCAGGCTCGCATTTCCCCGACATGCATTGTGATGAAACAATAAACATCAGAAGCAAACCATCTAAAACCTGACTTTATGTTTAAATATTGTGCAGTTTTCAAAGATTAGTCCCAAACAGACGCCGAATCAAACCCAAACGGGATCCGTAAGCCCATATTTACCGTTATTATTCTTCGAACCTAAACCGGAACTAAGCTTGAAAAAATAAAATTTGTTTATTTTTATGGGAACCGAACCGGAATTTTTTTAAACGATCTCGGTTCAGAAGCTCTGATTGGTTTATTTATATAGACCTGGATGGATAACTATAAAGTTGCCACACTTTATTTGGTCACTTACTTGAGTGGCAAAAAAGAGAGACGTCATAAACGAGTTTGTAGGCAATAAGTTAAAGCAAAAAATTGCTGATATGAGCTGAATGAAGAAAACGCAGTTAAAAACGGATAATATGCTAAAGAAGTAAGTAAAAAATTTATTGAAATAGAGACGCACCAAAGAAAACGAAACAAACCCTTAAACAAAAATCAGATATTAAACTATGACAATCAGTTTTAACTTTTTTAAATATGTTAGAAAAGAGATGCACAACTTTTTTGTTGATGCCGGCCGCATAACAGAGTTAGGTTCGACTATTGACTGTGGTCGAGTGGTAAAAGCGCCGTAATTGTTATCGACATGGTCTTGGTTCAAAATCTACACAAGCCTTTCTGTTGTGTCTTTGGGAAAGACACTTAACGACATTTTCCCTAATGTCTGTCATATCTCTATAAAAACTGAAAAATCCTAATAAAAAATTTTGACCGGACAGCAATATCTTGGCATCTACCGAAGCAGGTCGGAGTAATTGGTTGCTCTATGTATAGCGCCTCCGTCGCTTTCATGCGAGTCAGGAGGATAAATTGAGAGATTAAAAAAAAGAAATGAAAATGGCCGATAGTGAGTTATGGTAAGTAGAGGGAATTATGTGCTAGGTCAGGAATGTCCAGCCTGCAGTCCACTTAAAGTTGCGGCCCACTGACTATTCCAAGTTTTATAAATATAATTTCAAACCTGTATCAAAACGTTCTCTTAAAATACATGTAAGTTCCGCGAGTTTGCAGATTTGAGACGAAAATCGACAAATTAAAGTGCAAACTTTTTTTTTTAGAACACCTGGTTTTGGAGATAAAAATTGACAAATCAGAGTCTGATTCAGACTGAAGATATTTTTGCTACCCGCCGACTTTAGCTGAATTGAAAATGTGGCCCATAATTAAACAAGGCTGGACATCCCTGTACTAGGCGCAGTAGGTGAAATCTATAAAATAATAAATTTCACCGACAATATTTCTTTGCTCGTACTTGTTGTAATGGAACAAAACATCACCATTCTTTAACTATTAAAGAGATTAACTATTAATAAATTTCAAACACATTTCCTAAAACATTGTATGCCTATCAATGATGTTTTTGATCTGACATTCTTGCAATTAAAATTGCAAAATCAATCATCCTTTGCTGCTATTTTTACACTAAAGCTGGTTATAAAATTATATAGTGATTAATTTGCACTAAAGGTGAACCAAACAAACATTGTTAGTGAAGAAATTTTAGTTAAATTTGTAGCAAAATGACGGGAATAATCCTTTTTTTTTATTTCAATTTTTATCTCTATATTTATTCTCCTGACACGCAGGAAAGCGATGGAGGCGCTATACATATGGCAAACAATTATCCCGATAAATTTTGAACCTGGACCGTGTCCATCACATTTACCATCAATAAAGCGCTCATAAACTACTTGGCCATGATGCAGACTTTTTGTATTTAGAGATATACATCTATAATATTTTCACTTCCATGAGAATAATACTTTATTTTTATTGAATATTAAATTGGTATACATTTTCAAAAAATAGATCAAAATTTTTTACTAAAAGTTGGTCACCAAGGGTTAGGTGGAGCTAAAAGTTTTTAAAAAGAGTTTAAAGTTTATATTATTTAAACCCCAACAGTTAAGTGCTGAACAGCAGGTTAAAGTAAAAAATTGTCTTTTGGAGTAAAATCAATTATTTCAACGCAAAACACTTTTTGGGCGCCAAAAAGATTTCAGGTACATAGCAAAATTAATGTATTCTGTCAATAAATTCTCGTTTGTGCAGAACTTTAAAGTAATTAATGATATTGACTGAACCATTAACTCTTTCAATTTCGGTAGTCTCTAAAAAAACTGTTTTCTTTAGAATTCTTTCGGCCAACTCTGGTCAGAAGAAATCGTTGGCAATGACAAATTGCAAGAAGACGTGGTTTACATAGGATAAAAAAACATCGAAAGTAACGGCATCATAGAATCTCTTCAACCCTCTCTTTGTCGTCAGAAAAAATTCGTCAACAGACTGAAGCTTTCTCGCTTGTGACCCAAGTGAGCGTGCAACCAATCGCAAGCTCTTTTTCCAACCAATCAAAGACACCGTTATTTTTGATGTTTTCCAACTCCATATAAACCACGTTTTTTGTAGTTCATTATTACCAACAATTTCTTCTAACGAGAGTTGGCCGAAAGTAAAAAAACAGTTTTTTTAAAAAGTACAAAAATTGAAAAAGTTAATGGTTACATCAATACCACTGATCATTTTAAAGTATTCTGTTCAGTTGTAGTTGTTACGTTTGGGCTTTGCAAAATGTTCCAAAACCATAATTCCACCGAAGTTTTGCTTTATTTTCCTGAATTATATTGTCTCGTATGCTTATGTCCACGATCTACGGGTTATATCTTAGCAGTAGTGGTGTTAACTGCAAGGGGCCTCAGCAAAAAAAATAGGAAGGCCCTGTGGCAAAAAACACAGCATCTTGCACAAGAATTGAAATTATGCAAAAAATATTCTGCCAGTTGTTGTCCTTTGAAAAAGGTTATCGCTTCCCGTCAGGAAAGTAAAGTTTGTCTTAAAGATCAAAGTTACTGTATATCAAGGTTGTCATGTTTGTTAAAACTAAAGCTTTGGTTAAAAAGAATGAGGTTGGACATTTGTTGGTAATAAAACCACTATTGCTTATTTATGCACAAAATACATGTAAATAAGTGAATTAATTAATTAGTTAAGTTTTAGTGATCAACAAAACGTTGAAGTAATATCAGTTAAAGACTTTAAGTTAATCAATATTTTACAGTAAAATGTCAGGGGATCTTAAAAATTGTGTATATGGTGACGTGAGAAGGGCCCTTAAAAGTTATGCGCGTGTCGAAATAAGGAAAGGGGCCTCAAATTATGCATCAATTGGCTAGGGAGGGGGGAAGGCAACTTTTTAGGTTACCTAGTAATAAATCCACTACTGGTTTTTGGACTATACGCTTGCAAAGAAGGACGGAAAAATTTTTTATAACCGCAAATGAACCAGAACCGAAACTGAACCTTTAAAAATAATACTGAATCTGAACCGGAACCGAAACGTTATTTCAAACGGTTTGATGCACTGCTCACAAACGGCAACTGTACATTGGGTAACTTTGACGCTATGTGGACGATAGCAAAAATTGATGCATAAGCAGTATTAAAGACCAAAACACGGTGACGATAAAAAATTATTCTTATATTGTTGCAGCCCACTTGACGCTGGTATGTTAATGTCTACAAATGACCACTTCTGAACATAATTTTTTAAGGGAGTAAGGTTTGACCCTTAAAATCCATTTGTACGTACGCCAATGATTGGGATTGTGAAAAAACTTTAACGTAAACAATCGAAATATATTATGACGAACAACTTATTAATTACGGAGATTTAGAAGTAGCTCATATTTACCCAAATACACGCGGCATGCAACATATAGTATCCCAGGCCAGGACCCAGGCCAACATACTATAAACACACTTATACACAATGTGTATTATGATCTCACAATCGAACCTCGTTTATTTGCCAAGTGAGAGACCAAGCTGGAGTAAATGGAGCGATAAGTTGCACCTTGATGGTCACGTTTGACCCATCGATCGCTGTAGGGGGGGAGAAAGTGAGGTTTGAAAGTGTCTGCCCCGAGGCTGCGCCCAAAAGTGCTGCAAAATAAAAAGTGGATAAAGTTGAGCGCTGTGGGGTTAATAAAAAAACTTACCCCAAAGAAAGAAAGCTAGCGAAGGTGATGTCACTTCCGGTAACATCGATAACCGGCGCTGTTTAAATATTTGGAACTCTGTGACAACAAAAGGTTTGATTGTGATGTCACAGTATTCCTTAAATAAATACCCTTCCAAAGTGCTTCAAGCTTTTCAGTGAAATTAAAACATGAATCATTTATATTATAAATAATGGCAGAGAGAGAATCTGTAAAAAGCAAGCGAGTATAAGTCGAATTTGTAAAAAAAGTTAAATATAACGTTGCCCTCAAGGTTTTCATATTTTTTGTGGTGACTAGATTCACTTGATCACTCTTCTTCGATATTTTTTTTAGTCACAGTTTTTAAACTTTCTCCATCTCAACAACTTTTCATTCATTCATTCATTTATTCATTTTATTCTCAATCATTATTAAACAGTTTAACACAAAAATTATAAATATTGAAAAGATCAAGAAAAGGAAGACACAGCACAACGTCAGACATTAAAACATGCCTAAGATAATCAGAAAGTGAAAGTACAAAACAGTAGAAAGCATGGCTGCAACACTGATCATGCGTCCAGTAAAAAACTTTGATATTGAGAATGAATTTAAAGCTAAGACTAAAATATTGCTGTTTGCAAATGGCAGGAAGTCTTTTCTCGAACACAATAAAATAATGAACGGAGAAAAAGAACCGAGGCTGTCATCGCTCGCTATTTGTACTGCAGCCCCTTCACCCGCTTAGTTGCGCCGAAGACCCTAAGCTACAAAAGACTCGCTGATTGGTTAACAAATGTTGTATCACGTGGTGGCGTCATTTACCTGGGGTCGTTTCCATTAAATCTTTATTTCAATTAATGTGAAATTTTGTGACGTCATTTCGATGAGTCACCAAAATTTTGACCAGTAATCTGCAAAACAGTTGTCTAACCCGGAAGTCTCGATGGCGCTCACACTCATCTACGAGTACTGTGACACCAAACACTCACGTCTTTCATCGATAATGTCTGGCTGAAACGAAGCTAAACACACAGAAATAGAGGATGGCAGTCTAACAACGACCTAATTCTGTTTAATTTTTGGACCAAATGAAAAACACCGAGTCAGTGTCTGGCTGATAATTCTGGTTGAAGCCATCCTCAACATGGCGTCTGAATCGCTAAAAGGTTTCTATCCCATTTCTCTGTCGATGAGGTCACAAAACTTTGCTTCTTTTTTTTTTTTTTTTTTGCAAGCTGGGTTTTTCTCGAAAACAATGAAGAACTACCTCTTCACCCTTCAATCCCCAATGTTGCCAATTGTAAAGTGCAATTGTGGACGTCTTTACTGATTTTAGCGATAAAAATAAACACACTTTCAATACATAATAACTAAAAAAATCTTTTAGATGACTAAAAGCAACTTTTTTATAAACGTTATCAATTACATTGACAATGCTAATGAAAAATCGAAAGACTTTGCTTGTTAAGTTTTACTCAAAAGTAGACTGTTTTAACCTATTTGAATAAAAGTTGAATTAACTTAAAATCTAACCTTATTGCGGTAAATATGTTGTAAAAAGTTGATCTTGCGTTGTATATAATTAAGATTTCAAAAAAGTATGTTTTATAGTAAATTATAGGTTCATATTTTTTTGGTGCCAAACGTCAATAATGGGTAAAAAAGGAATCTAAACAAGAAAATAGAAATTGCAGCAAAATAAACTTTTTATTATTTTATGTTCTCTGAAAGATTAAATTGAAGTTTTTCTAGGGGTTTCTTTACGTTACATAAGTCTATAATATTCTATAACAGCGTGGTTCAACTACGGGCCCGCGGAACAATTTTGCACAAGTCTTGTCGATTACAAGCAGCGGCAACCAGTGGTGGATATTGGGTGAGGCGAATGAGGCAGTCGCCTCAGGCCCCCCTTTTTTGGGGGGCCCCCCCTCGATTTTAAGGGCCCCCCCTCGAAAACAGCATATACAGTTTTGGATTCGCTCAGTGGACGATTCGGAGTGAAGACTTTTTTTTTTTTTTTGGAGGATACCTTGATTTTGGAAGAAAAAGAGGGAAATCAGAGATGAAATTGAAGTGAAGACCTTTTTTTTTTTTTTTTAGAGAACACTTTGATTTTGGGAGAAAAATATCCAAGCCCAGATCAGACCTCTTTTTTTTCTCAGACAACATAAATTTTTGAAAATTCTTGCCTCGGGCCCCTAAATTGGAATATCCACCACTGGCGGCAACCTTTTTTTTGAAGAACGCTATGATTTTGGGACCAAAATAGGAATTTCAGAGATCGATTCCAGTTGAAGACCTTTTTTTCTTTAGAGAGAACACCCTGATTTTGGGACGAAAATAAGCGTTTTTAGCCGGTTGAGGCCCGCAAACTCAAATAATTTTGAAAAGTGGCCCAAAAGAGTGGAGAAGTTGGACCACCCTGACCTAGATTTTATCTTTGCGGCCCGCGAAGCTTTTTCAAACCTTAATGCGCCCTTCATGCTCTTAGCCTTGGACCACACTGTTCTATAAAATTCATTTAAAATAAAGTATTAATTCTATAAAAATATGTAATTTAGGCCATAAATTTATGAACCGTCTAATGCAATTATACATTTGCAGAAGCAGAAAAGTTGTATGTTGATCACACCATATACATATCAATCCAAGCTTGTTTTTTGTAAATGGGTTACTGTGTATAATGAACAGAATATTCGATGTATTTAACAACTTTAACCAATATATGAGAAATATCTACCATTGCAACAAATTCGAGAAACAAATCCACAAATTGTGATAAATCTACTGGTAGGCCAACAGCAAAAGTTTAGATTAATTTAACATATCAAATTTTATGGAAACTTTGCAAAGGGTTAAGTTTATTTTATTAAAACTTCAAGCTTTTTATTTATTTCCGTTTTTATTTACAATCAACATGAAATTACTCATAATGCAAGTAGAAATAGAGATTGTGAATAAGGAAGCAGTGATTAAACGAAATGCGCTATTACAAGCTTAAATGTTACTGACTCCATTAAAATATTTTTTAATAGTAACATGTGTTTTCTACTTTAGTATTGTTTCAGGAGGATCATAATTTCATAATTTCAGGATCATAATTAGCAAAAACTTTTGCTGTTCTGAGGAAATTCGATGTTGTTGGGGGATTGATAAAAGAAAACAGAGATAAACTTCGACAGAACAAGAAAATGTACGTTTCTCCTAGTTTGTTTTATTTGCATAAAAAAAGTTTTGCTTGGCTTTGCTGTTTCACGGTTTTCCCATCGGCCAAGTAAACCAAAAAAAACAAAGTTTCCGTCATTTTTAGATAGATTTTTCAAGACATTTAATAAATAATTGCAATGTCAGTTTATGTTTAAACAATAGAAATGATTGTATTGTGTGCTTTTCATAAAAAAACTTTAAAAGGTTGATTGATGTTTTCCTCGATGGCAAAAAAATTTTTTTAGCTTGAAAGTTGCATAAACAAAATTTGACCGAAAATGATTTAGTAAATATGAAGTAACTAGGAAAGGCCAATAGAATATTTTTTAAACTGCCATTAATTTTCAGACCATTTAACTACTTTCCACAAAACTTAAGGAAAGAAATTTGTCTCTTACAAAAAAAACAAAATGTTTTCGGTGATTGACTTTGCACGGTAAAATTGTCGTCGTGATCAAGATGATCTCACTTCGAATATTACCATCATAATCCTGTTTTGTCCTTGGAAAAAATACTTGGCAACACTTTTCTCTGTTTGGCGGTCTTAGCAATCAACTGTAAATTTTAGTCATATCAATAATTATGAAACAAAAAATTTCAACCGGGCAACCACATGTTGACACTTTTCAAAGCAGGTTGAGGTTAGGAGTAATTACTTTTTTATTGCCTTCGACATTTTTTCTGTAAGTCAGGAGGATAAATAAACGATAGAATGAATGACAACTATTTTAATGCAAACGGCGGTTGATTTTCTGAACACAATATTCAACCAGCAAGTCAGTTTTGTCATCCGCTTTCTCTTGTTAACTTCTTCTTCTCTTGTGTCCGGTTAGTCTTAAACCTTGAAAATTTCAGTGGCCTCAGGACCAACCGCATAGGACAAACTCGTTTTTACGTAAAAACGTAATAGAGACAAGATATTGTCTAAATCAGGGGTTCCCAAAGGGGTCCCCAAGGGGAGAAATTAAAAATCAGAAACAGTCTCAAAGTGATAACCTTTTTTTGGTCTTTACTTGAATTTCAAGAGAAAATTGAAAAAACCAGAGATAACCAATGGTATGGACGTTTTTGGCAGTCTTTAAAAATACTGCCTTTGATTTTTGAAGACTACTGTCTGTTTAAAGTCTACAGTCTATAGTCTTTCTAAAGACTATCAGATTTAAAGACTTACAGTGTTTTCAAAGTCTACCCAAAACTAAAAGAATTATGGTTCCGTCCATACCATTGGTTATTTTTGAATTTTGTGCAAAAAAGGATTTATTCAAAAAAATCAAAGATAGTTTCAAAGTGATTAACTTTTTTATATTTTTAGGTCTTCACTTAAATTCGGAAAAAAAATTAAAAAATCACAGTCAATTTTAAAATGATGACTTTTTTTCTTCACTTAAACTTTTGGACAATATTATAACCTGGGATTACGGGTGTTTAAGAGTCTCTGAAAGGGGGCCACCGGCCACCAAAGTTTAAGAACCACTTGTCCAAACCAAAAACAAAATAAAATGAAAAAGTTTTTTAAGTTTCATTTAAAACCTTATTTTTAAAAAAAGACAAAAAACTTGAGAATAAGAAAATTGAAGGAGCTGAAAAGTAAATAAAAAATATATTCATAAAAAAACATAGAAAGTAAATTTTTTCTGACGTTAGAGTTAAAAGGGTTAAAATCATTGTACCAAACAGCAGAAGAGTATTAAAGTTTTTCTATTTTTGACACATTCGCTTTGATTCTTAATCTTTTTTGGTTTAGGTATTTTCAGCGCGGTCGAGTGCTTAAAGCGCCGTGCTTATGATCAACATGGTATCGCTTCAAAACTCACTTGCGCCATTCTATTCTATCCTTGGCAAAGACACTTTACGTCACTCTTCCCTGCTTTGTGGTCTTGGCAAGCTGTTTTAAATTAAAGTCATATCTCTATTAAATTACAAGCGGACAGCAATATCTTGGCATCTCCGGAACCAGGTCGAGATAATTGCTAGCTCTATGTATTAGCGTCTCCGTCGCTTTCCTGCGAATCAGGAGGATAAAAATAGAGATAAATAAAATAAAATAAAAAATTTCGTAATTGTACTTCGTAAAAGTTTTTTTGTACAAAACTTGTTTTTTTCTACAAAAAAATAATCTCTATTGATGTATTACATAGAATTGTTTGTATAAAAACTGCAAGCCATCAGTTGCTGCGCTTTACTTTTCTTCTCTTACAGCTAAACATTACCGCTTTTCAACAAAAACATTAACAGCGATTTAAAAATTAGTTATTCGACTTCATCTATTAGCTGATCTCTTGGAATCTAGCTCGGGTTTTTTCGAATTGATCTCCGCTGCATGAAACGAAAAAATTTCGCGTGTTATATCACAAAACAACTTTCTAACGAATGCTTAATGACGCACATTAAATTGTGATGTCACACAAACAGCTTCCTTTAAACGTGATACACTCGCTGTTGAACCAAAATTAATCCGTAAAAATAGATTTCCGGTTTTAACAAATGACCGCGCAAGATAATCAAAAAACTTACATCACTTTTTTGCTGTAGTAAAAAATTAGACGAACATAACTGTCGTCATCACTTCATCGATTACGTATTTCCACGGCAACCGTAACCAAGACTTGCTTTTGAAGCTTCCAAACTTTGCAGTCGGAGTCGATTTTAGAACCAAATTTTTTGTTTCTATTTTAAACTGCTATTTATTGAAAGTAATTCTTCTGCTCGTATTATTTTGAAAGGTTGACTCAGGTAGAGTCGCTCTTGTATCAAATCTAACGAAGCCCTTTCAAAGTCAAACTTGCTTTTAAATTGAGGTTAGAAATTTAAGTGAAGTCATGACCGTGCCTCTGCAGCCGCCTCGGGGCACAAGCGCTGAAGGTCACTAGCATGTAGTGAGCGAAAACGCACTTTTTGAAAGTTGTTGTCGGCTACGCAAAATCATCATAGAGAAGAAACTGGCTTTGATGATTTCTCTCAGGCTAACAGCCCCATCTTTCAGATACTTTGGCAAGCTTACCTTGACTTATGCGCACTGTTTTCCAATCATTTGATTGCGTTGGTTTTGTTAAATATTAAGCAAGATTTCATTACCTAGCAATGTCGTGCATTTCGTGCTTGCTCGCAAGTAATCGCAATGCTATAACCGTGACTTGTCATTGTTCAATCTTTTTATGTTAATTTTTTTATTTCTGTTCTTTACTCCAGTCGGCTGTTGGTGCAACAGGATCAGAGACGGCTTCATCATCGTGTAAATATTAGTTAGAAAGTGCTGATCGCTTATCGTAAAAAGGCACGGCTTGTGGGGAAAGAGGCAATTGCTTCTCTGAGACTAAATCGTAATTCGTCAGAGCTGGAAGAACCGAACAACAATCCCAACGTCAGGCGTTCCGGTGGAGACTGGGCAGACAGTTAGCGAACGATCAGTATTGCAACCAGTGTATAGAGTAAGCCTACTGTTTAAGTTTGTTTTGAATATGCTGCTAACAATAACTCGAAACTCATTTTTCTATGAGCAAAACTCAACTTTTTAACTTGTGTTCTGATGTAATCGCCACACTTCCATCAGTCGCTCGTCATTTTCTTCTCACCACGGCAAGCATATCGCGCGAGCAGGTTTATGACGTAAGTTCTGTACCTTACGCCGAATACAAACAAACTGATTCTATTTAAACAAGATTTATAATCCACGGGGCATTTCGACACCATTCCAGAGTGGGAGCAAAAATATGATTAGAGAAGAAATAATGAATCAAGTTTTTCAATTCATAAAAAAAACGTGACACGCTATCTTATTGAGAGGTTTGGATTATGTTGGAGCAAATCCTTTTATTAATTTTATTTTTAGATGCACCATTTCACCTTTGATTTCTGGAAAAGAGATTATTATTTGTTACTACTTGTAATGAACCTGCTGTGACCAAACTGGTTCAAATTGTTTGATAATCTCGATATAAATCAGAGGTGGATGTCTCAAGACACGTTCTTCGAAGTCTCGGTCTCGGATCACCGTGTTTCGAATCCAGGTCGAGACATTGCAGCAATGTAGGCAAGCGTCACAGATGTTGTAAATATGTCATAGTTTTTCGTAAAATTGATTATTTGTATGTTGTTTTATCCATTTGGATATTATGGCCCTTTTTAAATTTGCCATTAGTCACAGTAGAATTAAACCATTGCAATCCCAAAACTTGGGCGTCGTATAGCGCAGTGATGAAGGTTTTGAGACTGATCTTGGTCTTGAGGCCGATCTTTTGCACTCTCCGTCTCGATGTTGTACAGGTGGTCTCCATCGCCGTCCCGAGGGGATATGGTCTTGGCCTGGTGTTTTTAAATTGGTCTTGGCACCGGACATTTTTTGATACCGATCTCATAGTGTTGAATTTCGCAATTGCCTTAGAACGACTTTTTTTTATTTTTCTTATTCAAATGCTTAATTTCGATCTAAATATAAATAAAGATAATTCAAGGAAGTGTTATTTTTTATTTTTATCTCTATATTTATCCTTCTGACTTGCAGAAAAGCAACGGAGGCGCAAATACGAGTACATAGGGTAAGCAATTACCCCGACCTGCTTCCGGAGATGTCAAGATATTGCTGTCCTATAGTAATTTGATAGAAATATGATTATAATTTACAACTGCTTTCGAAGACCACCAATCAGGGGAAAGTGCCGTAAAATGTCTTTCTCAAGGACACAACAGAATAATTCAAGTAGGTTCTGAACCAAGATTAGTCCTATTGTAAACATAATCTCGGCGCTCGCTAGCCATTAGTATCAAGAATAAAAATGCTAAAGCTGCTGTGAAGTCCCAATTATGTGACTTTTTTTTCTTGCTTACACCAACTCGAAATTTCCAAGATCTGGAAGAAGGCCTTGTAGTCGCAATTTCAAGCTGATGAAGCCCGTGGGGGACGCAAAGAGTTGTAGGCTAATATTTCTGCTCTGTCCATCAAAGCTATCTTTGCGCGTCACACTGCTGTGGTAACATTTAGGCTCAGGATGGAGTGCTAGTGCCAAAACATTATACAGAGTTGCCCTATCTCTGGTCCACGTCCACTCCACAGCTAAATACTGCAGTGTGAACTAGAAGTAAAATTGGCTTTATTTACACAATAATAATACAACTAAAATCTATAAACAAAAGATACAAGTTAATGCTATAAAGGCGAATTTAAACACACAGAACGAAACCTTGAACTGAAACTAACACTGCTCAAATAAAATGCAACAAAATAATTTTCTTAACGCAAAGTTATAACCAACTAAAAGGGCGTGCAGTAATAAGGCAAAATACAAAAGGCGTTGATTAAGAAGCGTTCAGTCGAATAGGTTCGATTCATCACATGCAGTCGAGTCTGGTGTTGCGGCGTTCATAGAAAGTGTCCTGAATGACGTACGCCTGGAGTATTGTCACTGGATGTCTGCCTCGCACTCCAATAGAACACCTTTTTATACTTTTAGGCATCCAGCCAACTGAGCTTCGCCGACTAGCAGCCACTTTTTCTTTGGCCAACGGTGGAACCTTGGACCCGGGCCGTAGGTTAAATTCCTAGATTAGATCTAGAAACTCTAAAAATATTTGATCCTCTTTCACCCTCCTAATAAATTAACTCGTTTCCTTTTTCTATCACTTGCAGCATCACTGCTAGTAATGTAATCTCATTCCAAATTACTTAGCATTGGTAAAATGTTACTATCTTATTATTGTTACTTTCAAAAGTTTACAGTAGACCGTACAGTGAATCCCTCTCTTCTTGGCTTCAAATTTTTCAACTGTAGGGAAGCTATCGGAGCCTTCCCCAATCACACCGCTGGCTTTCACACACGTCTTATGATTTTATGATATTTATTAAAGTGGAGATTTTGCTATGAAAGTATAACAGGCTTCCACAAACCAACGACCACAATTATTTAGTCGACAATATTGCCCAAACAGTGCAGCTAACGACGCAGCCAACGATGAAGCCAACGATGTAATCGAAAATTTTCCTAAATTTCGCTTGCGGTCTACAAACTCACTCTTCAAACTATAACACTAAAACAAATCACCGAACCACTGGATCACCAACATCTCAATTTATAGTGTGCTCGCCACGTGTAAGTAAACCAATCAGATTTTATTACAATCGCTGCACGTGATCCGTCCATAAAGCAGTAAAGGCAAACAATAGAATTAATTAAGAGGTTTTAAAAAAGACTTCTATACAGTTACTTAACTTTTTCAATTACAGTGCGAGTTCTGTGTTTTTTTATGATTTTAAAACTATCATTAATGTCATTAACCCTATTCTCCTCAACCTTTTTCTAGCTACTGACTCCTTAACGGCCGGGCTTCAGAAGCCCACCAAATTTTTTTATTTTATCTTTATATTTATCTTCCTGACTCGCAGGAAAGCGACGGAGGCGCTAATACATAGAGTAGGCAATTTCCCCACCTGCTTCCGGAGATACCAAGTTATTGCTGTTCGCTTGTAATTTAATAAAGATATGACTGAAATTTAGAACTACTGGTACTTGCCAGGACCACCAAGCAGGAGAATGTGTCGTAAAGTGTCTTTCCCAAGGACACAACAGAATGATACAACAGAATGGCACAAAATTAACGATTTATAATTCCAAAACTACTTAAGCTACCTTATTGAAATTTAAGCAGCGTGAAAATCATTTATTTAACTTTTCGGGGTTGCAGAGTCGGAGTCGGAGTCGGAGTCGTTCGGAGTCGGAGGCTTTAGAAAGGAGTTGGAGTCGGAGTCATCTGTTAAGAGGACTAGGAGTCGGAGTAGGAGTCGTAATATTTTATTTGACTCCGACTCCTCATGTCCAATTTCTTTACATATTAGTGATGTTAACCGCGCAACTTACCCGGCTGCGCGGCGGTGGAGTGCAGTGGAGTGCAGTGTAGTAATTTTTTTAACAGAAGCTTGCCGCGTATTGCGCGACACAGCGTGCAACTCATAAAAAGTTTACATTTTAATTTGTAAGCAAATAGTATTTTGGGTAATGCTATGCTCGGGCAGCCGATTTAGTTGCTTCCCTTTCTTCAATCCAATGACAGGAAGCAAAGCCAGGTGCATAATCAATTGCTACCCAAAGCAGCCTCTTTCTATAGTACAGTGGTACCTTGACATACGAGTTTAGTTCATTCCGTGACCGAGCTTGTATCTCAATTTGCTCGCAATGCAAAGCGAATTTTTCCATTGAAATTAATGTAAATGCCATTAATTCGTTTCAACCTCCAAAATGCTTCCCCATTTTTTTATTTTTGACGTGTCTTTAAATAAGTACTTCCCCCAACACAAGCAAGTGTTGAACGTCTGTTTTCATCACTAAGGCTCATCAGAACAGACCAAAGGGCTGCAATAAAGAAGAAACTCACAGAAGCAATTTTGCTTTTTGAGCAAATTATTAAATTAAAATTTTGAAAATTAAAACTTACTCTTCTTGCTCTATTCTTTCAAAAAAATATCAACCAAAAATTTAGAACTAAGATGAATTTTTTAATAATCTCCTAATATGAATGTCAATAAATGGCAGGGAGCCTGCATGTTCAGTCTCGTACAAAAGTACAATAATTGAAATATTCATGAGATAGAAACTGCAAACCCCCTTTTATTTTGTTTACAAAATCCGACAAAATTCACATATATATTCTTACTACATATCAATATATAAACATGAATTACTGTGAAGAAGATGCACTCCATGCCATCAAACTAAGGGCTGAAGTTTATTTGAGAGAAATAAGGATGAGTTTATTATTGGTATGGAAATGTCAACATTTTTCTCTGAAGTTTTTTTATATGCAATGGGTGATTCAAGAAAATTCTAAAATTAGTCGCATTTTATTGTTTTTCTTGTACTGTAGTCTATAATTGTGGGTTTAAATTTTTAATTCTTTTACATATGGTTTTTTGTTTCTTTTGCTTTTATAAAATTTTGTTTTCAAATTTTCATTGTCAATAAATTCCATAGTTATTACTAACATTTGTAAAAAATTTTACAATTATAGAATTTTCATACTGTATTTACGTTTTAACCTCATTACCTACTGATAAAAACGAAACTAAGCCACCTAAAACAAGAAGCACCAGACTCAAGTTTTGCTCTTGATAAAGCTCGTCAGTGATGCATACCTCATTGAGTTTCGAACCGACTAGATGTAGCCCTACACGCAGGAGACAACACTCAGGGTTTAGTTCTACACCCAGGGCCTACACAAGTTATTAATTGTATTAACGTTAAGGTTTGTCGTGGGTTCGATTTACCATGAGAAAATTAATAACTGTAAAATAGACTAGAGATAACATCATAAATATCCATAAAATATTGATACTTTAATGTTCAGAAAACGTAATAAGGATTAAGTATAGAATATATATTTAGTTTTGAGTTGTGTATGCCATTTTCAGTTAGTTTTCTAAACGTGATTCGTATTAATGTTTCATTCAAACACAGTAAGAATTATAGTTAATGGGTTGTGTATATAATATAATTATATGTATATACGTATTTATCAAAACATAAATATAACAAAAAAAAACATGTTGTATTAAAATAGTCCCAACAGACTGTTTCGCCTGTGAGGCTTGTAAGGGAACATTAAAAAAAGCAATATTATTTACGTTGAAAGAAATAAAATAAGCAAAAATTAAAAGTTAAAATAAATTTTACGCTTCAGATGAAAACTCGCATCTTAAAAAAATAACGCTACCAAAAGTTTGGGTTTAAACAATTATTTTACTCAAGTTAGTGATTGATTATTAAATAATTACTTTTGTCACGAGATATTAAAATAAAACATGCTGTAATGTTGCGCATACTCGTAGATGTATTAAACTTGGCCAAGGTGCCGAAAAGATTAAAGTGTAGAAAAGTTTACGGATCATTAGTTAAGAGCAAGTGTCATAAAAAAATTTTTTTATACTGTATAAAACAGGGGTGTCCAACCCATGGCCCGCGTAAGGGTTTTGAGTGACTTGCGCAATATTTTTCAAATAGCTCTGTCCCGCCCATTTTCGCAGAAATCCAGCCAGAAATCAAAGACAGATTTTATGTGCAGACCTCCTTTTATCTTGTTTTCTTCCGGGATCGCTAGTTTTCAAAGAAAATCATGAAATCCGAGATTGATTTGTGGTAAAAATCTTTTGTTTTTAGAAAAAAAAGGGATGAAATTCAGAAAATTGGGAAATGATTTAAATTGAAGACCTTTTTTTTTAGAGATCACTACAATTTTGGGACAAAAATTGGGGTATTTTATTTGTTTGGCCCGCCAGTATTTTTGATAAGCCAAAATGGCTCTCGGATCAAAAAAGCTTGGACGCCCCTAGTATAAAACATTAGTATGGATCATTCGTTAAGAGAGAGTGTTATAAAATCATTTTTTTTATAAAAAGATTCTTTTATAACACTTTCTTTTAACTAATGATCCATAAACTTTTTTACGTTTTACCGGTAATCTTTTCGGCAGCTTGGTCAAGTTTAAGAATACATCTATGCGCAACATTATAGCATGTTTTCTTTTAATATCTCGTAACAAAAGTAATTATTTCCTAATCAATCACTTACTTTAGTAGAATAATTGTTTAAACCCAAACTTTTGGTGGCGTTATTTTTCTAAGATGCGAGTTTTCGACAGATGGACTCAAAGCAGCTCTTATAACTTATTTCCGGATTTACTGAACCAGAAATACATAGAATCCACTATGTTGTAATTCCAAGGCCATACCTCATGACTGGGACTTACCCGACAAGCGTTGAGCATCGCGCTTACTCTCCTAGAACTTGACGAGCGAAGGAAGAAATTTATATTTGAAAAATTATCAGGAATTTAGAATTAATTTTAAACAAGCTGCTTAAAGATAAATACTTAAATAATTAATGATAAATAAATACTTAAGATAAATATTTTGCCCATACTAGGGAGTCGGAGTTGGAGTCGGAGCGGCCATTTTAGAAATTCTCGGAGTCCGAGTCGGATCTTAATCTTCAGACTCCGCAACCCTGTAACTTTTGTTAGAGCAAAAAAAATTTTTTAATTATTTGATAAAGTATGCAAAATTGTAATTTATCAAGGTCATTTCAAATTTTAATAAAAGCGTAAAATTGAAATTCCACGCTCTACTTGCGAAAACAAGCAAAAATTAACAAATTTGTTAAAAAATATCTATTTTACCCGTTAACGCTTGTTTGGGGGCACCTAAAAATAATACCATCTTATTCAGCAATTTAATTTAAGAAAAGTCAAGAAATTCCAGAATTTTATCTAAAAAGATGAAGCAATTACAAACGTTTCTGCAAAGGCCGTGCTTCAGAAGGCCGGCCGTTGAGGAGAATAGGGTTAAACCAACTAGCTCTTTATACTGTAAAAAATGTTTGAAAATAACCCAATCAATATTAATATAATAGCGAAACCATGTAAATACTAAAAATAATACTTGGGGCAAGCGCTTTTATGACAAGCTCCGCCCATAAAAGTTTTCATAGATCAGTTTATTGGACGTCATTCGACGCAGAAATCAACTGACGTAGTCACTTTGTCTCCCTATGTTGCTATGACAGTAGTGACTTTAATTCTACACAGTTACGACATTATAATTTAAACATTTTAGGTAAAAAGTGGGCGCGGTCACAGATTAGACATCCCTGGTTTACATGTTTGGCCCGATTGCTGTTTTAACTTCTCTGTGCCATGTTTCAAGCAAGCAAGCGTTATCTAATATGACGTCAATGATATTGGGTTTTCTCTTTGTGATTTAGTTATTGCGAAATTACTTAGTCAGCCAAAATATTGCGTTTGAATACAGTAGCTAGCAGTAACAATGTGCTGTGCAAGTTTTTATCACATTTTTTAATGCAATAAGAAGCTGGATAAACCTCAACTTTTAATCGTTTTAACCTAATTTGACTTAGTTAATTCTGGTTCATAAAGTTTTTTTTCTTTAATTTATAAAGATTTAACTTATTTGGACTATTTAGAGCTGGCTAAGTGATTTGCTGTCGCTAAGTAAAGAAGGCATCAGAATACAAGTTTTTCGTGACCGTAGCTAAATAAAGCGTCAAAATTAATGTTTTAATTGTTAACTTCACTCTCAATCTGAAGGAACTGAAATAAAAGATACTGATACTGATACTGATACTGATACAATCGTCTTCAGTGGCGTACGCAGAAATTTGTCAAAGGGGTTTGCAAGTCAAAAACACGATTATCCAAAGTGGTCCTGATCATGGGCGGAAAACGTTTTCAAACTTTTATTACAAATTAGCCTATTACGCTTTTTAGAGCGCCTTGAGATGCAAGAATTTTTTTGCCTTGCCGTAAACACGACCTTGGTACATTGGTATGAAAAATGAAACAAGCGTTAAGCAACTAAAGAAGATCTTTAAAAGCAACTCGATTATACTCTGGAAAGCACAAATAAAAAAAATCAAAGATATACGCAAATATAACGAAAACGGTTCCTCATTTTTACAAACATTATTTTAATATGCTGGTAGATCAGTAATTTTCAAAATTTAAGTCCTATTCTTTCCTTTCAAGGCTTTGCCATTCCCCAAAAGTATATGACAAAAAATTTTTGAGAAAAATTCCTTTTTGAAATTAATTAAAAAATTTTTGCTTTAATGTAAAATACCGTGACCTTACCTGCAAGCTGCTGAAACTTCTGTCGGATAAGAACATGATTGGAATGATCGTAGAGCTTGTCCGAAATAGAAGTTTTACTTCTTACACTTGACAGTAAGCAAAGTAAGCTCCGCCGTCAAATGAATTGCATTCCTTAGGGATCGGTATTGGCTCCTCTTCTTATTGGTATCTATACGTGTGGTCTGCCTTCCACAATTTTCAGAAAGTTTGCCTTTGCAGCCGATCTAACATTATTGCACTCTTTTTCAAACTGAAAGGACTTGGAAGTCAAGACATGACTACAATTTCTGCGTATCTTCAGAGCTGGAATTTAAATCTCAGTCTTTCAAAGACAATGAAAGCAGTCTTTTATTTAAATAACCAAGAGACCAAATGTGAGCTAAAGACTTATAACAGCAATAAACTTTTACCATTTCTTCAGTCTTGAATTATTTTGTATAAAATAAACAGATTGCTAACTTTTCGTTGTCATTTTGTGACATTGCGTAAAAAATCGTATCTTTTCGCGTCACACTGCTGAGGCGACTTGCGAGATGGTGAGCCAAATTATTGTGAACAACGTTACAGCTGCCCTATCTCTGGCCTACACGACAGCTGAAAACTGCACGCCAGTCTGGTGTAGCCCAGTAGACGAATTACAGATAGATCATGGAGTACCGTGAGAATAAATCCAGGCTCCGTACTTTCATACCCATGACCGAAACCCAGCCGGTTGAAATAAGCTTGCTTCGAACAGCTAGGGTTCAAATCAATCGCCTGCTCACTAGTGCTGGGCGATTCCATTGGCCCATGCACGATGGGGTCCCACTTCTTCACCGGATTGCAAATGCAGCGCCATTGAACAAAACGCAGACCACGTCTTAACAGCCTGCTTCACACTCTGCGTTGGGCATGACATGGAATACATGATCTGATGGTTTTTGATAGAAAAACTCGATGCTGGCTCAACATCATTGCTGCCAGCATCTTATCTGCTGCGCTGCCTAGAGTAATAAAAAGATTAGCTTTTGGCCGCAGCTCTGTTTGTGTTCGACCCAGAGTTAATAGCCTTCCATATTACAACAACAACATTATTTTTTCGTTCTTCACTCTAACGAAACAATTTTTATGAACTGTCAAAGTGCAACTATAAAGGACGTGCCAGTTTATGTCATTAGTTAAAAAGTTAGCATCAAATTACATTTTACTCAAATTCTTTCCGTAAAGATTATTTCTTTCTACAGATTAAAAGTTCCTTCCTCGGCAGCCAAGTGGCTTACTTTGAGAAACACTGAGCTAGATATAGTTGATTTCAGTTACAAAACAGAGTACTCGATAAAGCAATGAAAACTAAATATTTTCAAATCTAACTATTATGCAATTAAAATATAATTTATTGACAAAACCAGTATTCTTTTTTACTCAAATGCGATCATCATTAATCGATCCACTGCTCCCTAAAGAGCAGGCTGGGTTCCGACGCGGGAAGTCAACCGTAGATCAAGTTGTTCTGCTAACCCAGAACAATGAGGATTCTTTTTAGGCTAAAAAGAAGGCCGGTGCCGTATTTGTCGATCTGACAGCTGCTTATGACACTGTCTGGCACCGTGGCCTTACCTGCAAGCTGCTGAGACTACTTCCGGATAAGCACATGGTCAGAATGATAATGGAGCTTGTCCGAAATCGAAGTTTCGCTCTTACCACTGGTGACAGCAAGCAAAGCAGGTTACGCGTCTTAAAAACGGCATTCCTTAGGAATCGGTCTTGGCTCCCCTCCTATTTAACATCTATACGTACGATCAGCCTTCCATGATTTCCACAAAGTTTGCTTATGCTGATGATTTAGCATTGTTGCACTTTTCTGGAAACTGGAAGGACTTGGAGGGGACTTTAAGCCAAGACATGTCTACACTTTTAGCGTATCTCCAGACTTGGAGGTTGAAGCTCAGTCACACTAAGACGGTGACGGCAGCCTTTCATTTAAATAACCAAGAGGCCAAACGTGAGCTAAAGGTCTACAACAATAATAGACTTTTATCGTTCTGTCCAAACCCTACTTATTTTTGGGTAAAACTGGACAGATCGCTCACGTTTCGTTACTATCTAGTGGCATTGCGCAAAAAACTATCCTCGTGCGTCACACTGTTGAGGCGACTCGTGGGCTCGGGATGGGGTGCTGGTGCTAAAATATTACGCATAGCTACCTTATCTCTAGTCTACTCAACAGCTGAGTACTGTGAGCCAGTCTGGTGTCGCAGTGCTCACACTCGCCTCATTGACAGTGTCTTGAATGACGCCTTGCACATAGTCACTGGATGCCTGCGTCCCACTCCAACGGACTACCTACCGATACTCTTAGACATCCAGCCAGCTGAGCTTCACCGAATGGGAGCGAGACTCTCCTTGGCTCACCGTAGATCTCTGGACCCAGATCAGTGTAATCTTTTAATTGGGTCCTCAGATACTCGCCAAGTGAGACTAAGATCCAGACGCCCGGTTTTGCCAGCTGCTCGGAATCTTTTGGACAGCCTTGCCAGACTTGGCATCCGCGCTTCTGAATGGACAAATCACAAGTGGAAAACGGAGTACTGTGAAAATGCTTCCAGGCTCCATGCTTTTGTGCCCGGGACCGGTACTACTTTGCTTACTTTGCTACCTTTGCTCTTTCGGGCTACTGCTGCACAGTGGCAAATGAATTCAATTTTGGGCCCCACCAAAACTTACTAGTAGGGGTCTACCAGTAAGTTTTGGTGGGGCTCAAAATTGAATTCATTTGCCACTGTGCAGTAGTAGCCCGAAAGAGCAAAGGTGAATTTTTAAATGTTGAGCGAAGATGAATTTTTAAACCTGCCAAAAGTTGCATTAAAAAGAAATTAAAATGCTTGTTTCAGATCTTGATTTGGACCCATGATTGCATAGACAATACATTTTACTGACGTCTGTTTTAAAGATGATTAAATGTAATAAAAAAGTTTCTAAATATTAAAATTAAAATAAAAGAAACTAAGAGAATAAAAGAACTTTAAATTATAGGAAGCCAAAACTTTCTGAACATCCAGTTTAAAAACTTTATTAAGTAAATTTAGATTAAGACTCCAATAATGATCGCATTATATCATTGAGAAAGTTGTTAAAAATTTATTTACTGCTTTAAAAAAGTTGCTAAAAAACCATGTGCGGTAGATATGGTGAAGTTGTTTTTAGGAGAAACAAGTGCAAAAAAGATTCAACAAGTGCCTTTATCCAATGACACAATTAAGAGGCGTATTTTGCTCATGTCAATAGACGTCAAACAGCAAGTTATAGCGGAAATCAGATCTTCTCTCATGTTTGCTGTGCAACTCGACAAATCAACAGACGTTGCAACATGCTCGCAGCTCTGTATTTCTTTGATACATACATAAAGAGGATGTCATAGAAGATTTTTTGTATTGTAATTTTTTGGAAACTGCAGCAACAACTCAGCTCAAGATGCAATGAACAGTATTTCAAAGTTTTTTGAAACGCAAGGTTTGCAGTGGAAAAAGCTTTGTGGCGTATGTACGGATGGAATCTTGGCAATGCTTTGATGCAAATTTGATTTCCAAATGAAGGTCAAGGAAAGGAAATATGATGTATGCACGTCGGCACTGGGGGAGAACAAGAAGCCTTGCTGCCCCTGAAATCTGAATTTTTATGTAAAATACAGCTTTTCGATAAGTTTAACCATCTTGCCTCTTTCTAGATGTACTTCACGCCTATCTTGCTCCTCTAAAATTGATTCAGCCGGCGCCAATGGTGAAGGCTCCGCGATTGCTTGAATGATAATTAAAGGGTCTGCGATAATAAAAAGGTTGAGAACCACTGCTACAGATACTGTGATGTCACAGACAATGTCAAGATGAGAGTTGAGTTAAATGTCTAATCATATTCTTCAATCAAAATTTATTTCAAAAAGTACATAAATTAAAGTAAAAAAATCAAAATTTTTGGAGAAAATACAATGCGACGGACGCAAAGTCCAAAGTGGTGAAAACAAAAAGGTTCGTATGTCAACGAATATCCCCAAGAATTTTTATGCAATCTTTGAAACAAGCTATATTGTCAACTCTGTGCAACCATTGTCAAATGTGACAAATGTTTCCATGTTGAACAACATTGCCGAACTACAAAGCATTAAAGAAAAATGCCATCATTATTAGCTGAATACAAAGCAAAAAAGCAATCTTTTTTGGCATCAAATCAAAAAGATTTTACACTAAATATTGTAAAAGCATTTCCAAAAGCTGGCGTCTAACTTTATAAACTTCAAGTACTAAAAAATTAATTCATTCAAGTTCTGGACAACTTTGCCTTTTTGAATCGACTTGTCAAGGCCAAGTCAATGAATTGGTAATGCAAGAGTTAAAACGTGGGAAAGAGTTGTTAGGTATAAAGAAAATGTTTCTGGTAGTGGATGAAAAGGAAGTAAGTAGAAAAAGTTATGTTAATGTCTTGGGTGGAATCTAAAAGGATCTAACGAAATCTTTCTTGTTGTCTGCTAGCAGCAGAGTGGAAGCTCTAGCAGTCCTGTTATCTCCACGATTGTGGATGACTGCCTCAAGGAAATGAATTTTGCACGTGGAAATTTCTTTTGTTGCTCAGTGATGCAGCAAGCTACATGCTAAAAGCAGCTAACACGCTTTTAATTAGGTATCCACTCTCGCATCATGTAACTTGTACCGCTCATTTGCTGCATAATTGTGCTGAACGCATATGCACACATATCAAAGCTACAGACAATTTAATTACATCAATAAAGGCAGCGGTATTTGCAGCTCACAATTCGTAAACACCTCCACAACCACTTTTAATCCGTTGGGCAACGTGGCTGGAAGGATCAATCTATAACGCAAAGAACTTTTACATGATCATACAGCTTCGAAGATGGTGGGGAGCTAGTGTAGTAAACAAAGGAGGCTTGTATAGTACGGATAGAAAATTATATTCTAAAACGACTAGCTGTTGGCAGCGATTTTCTGAAAATTGCTGCAGACATTTTTACAGTACTGTCAGAGCATTCTCCTGATGAGGCGGCACTGCTTCAAGGGGCACAGTTTACCTCGGCTTCTGTTGAACGTTCATTCTCAATTCTGATGTTGCTGCCGCAGACTGAAGAAACTTTAAAACAAAATCTGTAATTTCTCATTTAGTTTTCATGGACAATTACCCGAAATGATTCGATTATTTTTCATTAAAAAAAGCATTAAAATAGTTTTAAGTATATTTTAAGTCATGTTTTAGCAAACTTTGTGTCATATTTTTAAAATTATTAGGTTATAAAAAATTGCTCTAGTAGTAAGGTATTAATACGGTAGGAGTGCAGTTACATAAGATGATAAAATTTTTAAACTGCTAACATTTAGTATTACGTCATGGGTGCTTAACCTTTTACACACCGAGGGCCAAATTTTTTCTGCTAGCATCCTCTTGGCCGCAATCGGTACAGTGATCAAAGTAATGAAACTTTTTTTGACCTTTAATTTGATTCTAACAGTTACTTAAAATTATCTTTTATGTGAACTTAGATTAAAACCAAACATAAAAATAAAAAAGTTCTTTCTTTGACCTTACATATTTTATTCGTAAATAAAGCAAACAAATTCTTGTTTCAATAAAATTCATTCATGCAATAACTTGAACACCATATTTATATTTATTGATGGCCAGCAGTTATTTATAAAAGTAAAGAAAAGATCTCTGAGTCAGAAATTCACCTACCCAGCTATTTATAGTAGACCTGCTTTCAAAGACCACGAAGAGGAGGAAAGGACGTGAAGATCGTTTCCAAAAACGCAAAGAAGTTCGCGGGAAGGAGGTGAACAACAAAAAACAACTCCACATGGGGCGTGTAAGGTTTATAAAGAGGGTGCGAGCAACTGGCTGCAAATTGCATTGATAACTGCATTTACAAAAAATAGATGAAAAAAAGAGAAGGAATGCAATGATTATTCAATGCATGTTTTATAAATTCCACGGTGAATAGTCGAGTGGCAACATTTGCGTGTTATGCGATAAAAATCTCAGCAATCGCTCAATGTGACCAAGTTGTTTGCAGCGTAATCTTTAGAATAATTTGGGACCAAAGAGCTTGGCCATATACAGTGGTGGATATTCAAAGTTAGAGGCTAGAGGTAAGGATTTTCAAAAATTGATGTTCTTTAAAAAAAAGGCTTTTGATCTCATATTTCCTTTTTTTCCCGAAATCATAGTGATCTCTAAAAAAAAAAGGTCTTCACATCGATTTGATCTCTCTTTTCGCTATTTTCTCCCAAAATCATGGTGATCTCTAAAAAAAAGGTCTTCACTTAGAATCGATTTCCTATTTCCCACTTTTTGTCTCAACTTCATGATGACCTCTAAAAAAACGTATACAGCTAAATGAAACTATATGCAATATTTTCAAGGGAGGTCCCCTAAAAAAAAGAGAGACCCGAGGCAACTGCCTCATTCGCCTCACCCAATATCCATCACTGGCCTAAAATATAACTTTTGGCTTTTTTCAAAGCAAGAAGGGCTCTCTGAAAAAATTAAAAAATGCACGTAAATAAGTGCTTTTAACAACGTTAGTCCACAGACGTAGTTTAAAATTGATCACATGTGATTGCTTAGAGAAAAAATCTCGCAATATTGATGAAACATTGAATGAACCATGCATGTTAAAACCACCTGGTCTTGTGTTGAGAGAGAAGATGGTGAAGATGGTGAAGACCACCGTTACGGCGCAGATGGCTATTGCTTTGTTGCAGCCTATGCCGTGAGTACATCTGTTCTTGTTGTTACGCATGACAGATCGAAATCAAAACTGCCAAATCATAAGGGCATCTACCCATTCTGATGTTCAGCGAGGGTCTGCTAATGGGGCAACCGTCCTTTTCAGGACACATTTTCAACAAGTTTTAAAGCTCCACTATCCTTCAACTGAACATCCAAGGTTACTTTGCAAGCAAGATAAACATTATTCATTGTCTTGCTTTGCAATTTAAAACACACATCTTTCTACTTGTAGACCAACTGCACTAATTCAGAGAAACTACTACTTCTAAGCTTCCAACTAGCTGAGCTTCCTTAAGTAGGAAGCATGGCCGTGCCACTTTTCCCCACGAGCGACTAAAGTACACCTTTCTAAAGCAATCTCCACTGATATTGGTGATTGAGTTGCGGTGAGTGGACATGCAGGTTTATAAAATCAAATGCGATGTCGGCTACTACCTGATTACAAACGCAACTGCAACCTCCTTGATCAGTCTTGGCTCCCCTCCTATTTAACATCTATCGTACGATCTGCCTTCCATGATTTCCACAAAGTTTGCTTATGCTGATGATTTAGCATTGTTGCACTCTTCTAGAAACTGGAAGGACTTGGAGGGGACTTTAAGCCAAGACATATCTACACTTTTAGCGTATCTCCAGACTTGGAGGTTGAAGCTCAGTCACACTAAGACGGTGACGGCAGCCTTTCATTTAAATAACCAAGAGGCCAAACGTGAGCTAAAGGTCTACAACAATAATAGACTTTTATCGTTCTGTCCAAACCCTACTTATTTTTGAGTAAAACTGGACAGATCGCTCACGTTTCGTTACTATCTAGTGGCATTGCGCAAAAAACTATCCTCGTGCGTCACACTGTTGAGGCGACTCGTGGGCTCGGGATGGGGTGCTGGTGCTAAAATATTACGCATAGCTACCTTATCTCTAGTCTACTCAACAGCTGAGTACTGTGCACCAATCTGGTGTCGCAGTGCTCACACTCGCCTCATTGACAGTGTCTTGAAGGATGCCTTGCACATAGTTACTGGATGCCTGCGTCCCACTCTAACGGACCACTTACCTATACTCTCAGACATCCAGCCAGCTGAGCTTCGCCGACTGGGAGCGAGACTCTCCTTGGCTCACCGTGGATTATAGGACAATAACAGCGCGGACGGCAACTGCTTGGCTGGCTGGCCAAATATTAATAACCTTGCCCGAATGCCGCCATCTTTCAGTTTGGCTGCTGGAACTAATCCCGATCTAGCTTTCGCAAGTGCAGGTCTTCATAATCGCTTACCGCACCTAAAAGACGTGTCAGACTGCCAGAGACAAGTTCCCCAGGTCACAACTAGGGTTTATGATCACCTGCACTTTTCCCGAAAAAAATTTAAATTTAAATAAAAAGTAAAACCATATGTTGAGGGCGTAACTTCTACCTTTCTTTTGAATACTTGAATTTTTTTTAGCTTCTTTTATAATCATAAAAAAGGATTTTGGAAATAAATAAACATAACTGTAGTGGTTGTGGTGATGGGCTTACCCAACTTATTCCTGGGAATGAAGGTGCGGATCAATTATGCGGAATCCCAATAATTGGGCAAAACCCCAGGAACGAGACCTGTGGTCTAGAATAATGAGGAAGTGACCAAAGATAGCTAGACGTAGAGAATGCAGGCAGGTCTAGCACAAAATGAAATCTGTGATTAGAAACCACAGTGTGCACGAAATAGTTTTGGCTTGACCAATCCTTTGAAGCTACGTAGCAAGCTGTGCCCCTTGCAGCGAAAACGAAAAAAAATGTCCGTGTGGGGTTGCCCGAGGACAAGACCCTCGAGAAATTAACAAGCCATTTCGACTCTTCCCAGTGAAGAGAAGGGGACAGCACCACCACGATGAGGTTGACTTGTTGTTGGTGCATAACTATAGTTGGCAGCTTGGTCGAGTATCATTGAGACACTTTACGGAAATCCCCCTTGCTTGCCAGTCTCGGCAAGAAGTTCTTAATTTTACCCATATCTCTATAAAAAAAAAAAATTTTAATCGCAGAATACGTCCTAACTACGGGCCCCATACATGCATGGAACAAGAGGTCTGATAGTTTTAGATGTAAAACCTGATGCAGGCTGAACACCACCACTGTCAGCATCTGATCCAGGCAGTACAGCAGCCTTAAGTAGTAAAAGGATAAACCCTCGGCCCCGTTTCTGTTTGTGACCGACCAGGAGTGGATGCCCTCCATACGACGGTGATGATCTTTAAGCAGATTGGGGTGACTGCTTGACGGTTCTTCTAATTCATGCTTAAACTGGGGGGTGCGTTTCTCTAACTGGCCTATAAAGCCTCCAGTGGAGGAGCGAAGATAGTGAAATTCTCGATTGACCAGTAATGTGGACCACTACTTGCTTTGAGAAAAAGATCAAGAGGTCCGAGACCGGATAATTATTTTTTGAGACCAACAATATTTGTGAATGTCTTATGAAAATGATTTACTATTTTTCAGTCCCTCAATTAGCATTCATAAAAAAACTCTCAGAAATATTTATTTAAGACTAGCGCCGCTGCTGTCTGCAAGCCATGATAATAAACAGTAAGATACCAACAACACAAAAAGCTAAATAATTTTAAAAAATAAAATAGCACAACTAACGCATGGCCGTACCTGCCGGGGGGGGGGGGGGGGGTGGGCAGGGACATAATTGCTTTAAAACATTCAAGTTTTAAACATTTGGGCAAAACCAAAATTTTTCGGGCAGCAATGTGAAAAATTTCGGCAAAATCAAGAAATTTTAGGGCAGTGACAAGGAATAGTTTGGGCAAAAAATTTTTTGTGCATCAAAAATCAACATTATTTAAAGAAAAAAGTTTACCAATTTAGGTGAAGACCTTTCCTTTCTTTTTTTAGAAATTACTCTGATTTGGGACAAAAAATCAACAAAAATGAGACAGATTCAAAGTGACGATCGCCACTTTTTTAGTCTTAACTCTAAATTTTAGACAAACTTTTTCTCACATCGGTAATATTTTAGAAAATCAAGATTTGGGCAAAACTCAATTGCCCAATTTTTTTTCGGCTCGTACGTCTTGTATGCCACAGTACAGCCAAGCAACACATTTCCTTAACGCATCTTGCACGAGGATATTGCAAAACACGTGATTAATGCGGTCAATGATGAAAACAATTCTTGAAATGCTTCTTCGATGCCAAAAGGTCATTCATCCTAGTTTTGAAAATAAATAACAAAACAAAATGACAAAGTTTTGAAAGAAAATAATCACAAAGTAAAATGTTTTAAGTTTTATGACAAAAATATTTTTAAAATGTACAGTTTTCAATGTAAGCTATTAAAACATCAGAGTAGGAAGTCGGATAATCACGATCTCCGACTTGAAGTATTCTCATAATCTAAATTTGACTACAATTAAAGGCTCAAATCGAGCAACATCATTTCTACCCGTACAATTGATAGCTGTGGAAAAACTTTGAAGCAAAGAATTAAATAAAATGTAAACAAGGGAAAAAGCAGAGAAAACTTCACAAAAGGTTGAATAATGATATAAAAATAATTACAACTTTCAAGATTTTATTGATTGGCAAAAGACAAAAGGGGCCCACTTTGATTACCCTAAGACAGCATCGCATGTAGTATCATGATAAAACGTGTCAGCAGCGTGGTTAAAGCACTGTGCTTGTAATCGACATGCCTCGGTTTATCCAACTCGCGCCAATCCTTGGATAAGATACTTTACGGCACTTTCCCCTCTTGGCGGGAAGCAGTTTCAAATTTGAGTCAAAAACAAAATTAGAATTTCAAACGGAAAGCAATATCTTGGCATCTCCGGAAGCAGGTCGGGGCAATTGCTTGCCCTGTATATTAGCGCCTCCGTCGCTTTCCCCCGAGTCAAAGGATAAACATAGAGATTCAATGTAAAGATTATAACGATAAATTTAAAATTATAAATATAATGATGGAATAAATAAATGTTTATTTGTCAGACAGATACTTAACAAAAAATAGTTTTTGTTGTTCGTGAATACAAAATAACTAAAATTTTGTGAAAATAAATTGATTAGAATTGTCCAAAGCACCACAAAAAAACAAGAATCAAAGCAGTTTAAAAAGTTTCTTTGGACATTATTAAAACAATCTTGAAAGTATAAAATTTCAAACCAATTACGAAAAATTAATTAGCAACAACTTAGTCGATAATTTAAAAACTTAAAATTATTTATGTCAATAAAGAACTTCTGCCCATTACAAATTTCTAACTCATGTAATTAAAACATTTGGTTTTACGGTTCAAAAAAATTTAACAATAAATAAAAACCATAAAAATTTGCTTTTGCTACGGTACCAACGTTAAAAAAATTGTATCAATGATTAGCTTTGGCACTTTTACTCAAACCTACAAATCATAAATTTAATGTATGCGGGTATTTATTTATTTATTTTATTTCTATATTCATCCTCCTGACTTGTCGGAAAGCAACGGAGGCGCTAATACATATGGTACGCAATTACCCTGACCTGCTTCCGGAGAAGCCAAGATATAGTTATCTGCTGAAATTTAGAATTACTTGCCAAAACCGCCAGGCAGGGAGTAGGCCGTGAAGTGTCTTTCCCAAGGACACAACCGAATGGCGCGAGTAGGTTTTGAACCGAGGCCATATCGATCACAATCCCGGCGCTCTAACCACTCGACTACGCTGCCGAGAGTATCTTCTAGTTGAAAGCGCAAAGGTCACAACTGAGCACCAATACAAAATAAATCGATAGTTTACAATAAAATGGTCATTAGCTACTCAAATCAAATAGTAAAATCAACAAAAATTACAGTGAAATAATTACAGTCAGATCTCGTTCATCCGGACTGCTTTGTTTCGTCATAAAGTCTCGGTTCAGCGGGGTATCTGGATTATCGAATAGCAAAAATGCGCCACGCACCCACCTTACTCCAATTCAAAGTGTCAAGTTTTCGGTTAAACAACAGCAACTAAAACAAAATTATGTTTTCGTATAATTCAACCCGGTGTCGAACCCAGAACTCCCGAATCAAAGACGAATGTTCTAATCACTAGGTTATCGTGGCGATCTTAATTTATCTTTGTTTATAAAATGCATTAAAAACGCAAAATGACGAGAACAGAAACTTAATGTAAAATTAAAACAAACAATTTTTACTTTAAAAAAGTCTGCTATCCCGCCCTAGTGACTCTTCACTTAAAAGTTCTATGTTCCTTTTCATAGTCCACGCACGGTCAACATGATTTGTGAATTATTTTTTACTTCACTCGTAATAATCCGGTTTATCCGATTTTAATGCGATTAATTCAACATATTTGTTCCAAAACTTTTGTGTCGGAGCCGGACAGCGGGGTTTTCTGATAAAGAAGTAAAATGCAAAGGAAGAAATCCGTTTCTGACAGTTTTGTGCCGGATATCGGGGATTCCGGATCTTCGGGGCCCGGATTAACGAGGTCTGACTGTATCACAGTTCTGAAGAAGCCATAATGAGATGTCGCTAGAATTAGCAGGAATATAACTGTACCAGTAGCTAAAGTAAATAAATAATGAAATCATTAATTTACGGCAAACACTCCACAACTTTTTAGCAACACTATTTATAAATATTTAAACATGGCTTTTGTCATTTACATATTTAAATATTCATAGTTTTAACTCTGCATCTTTGCTCTTGGACAATGAGCAAGTTGATTTTTTTCTGAAACAAGAAACAATTTCAATCATCTTGTGGTATCATGAATCCTTTTTCATCTAAATGTATTCGTTGAATTTTCGATGGAACATTTGTTGATTCATTAGTATTTATCGATTGTCTCTTTGTTTTTTTCACTTGGTTAAATCTTTTTCCAACTGTTCCTTCTAAAGATAAATAATGTTCAGCCATTTCATTGTCTGAAACATCAGCAGACTCAACATAAGGTTTAGCATTGTCTTGAAAATAATTGAGCTCTGCCATCAGTTTTTCTATGGTTTTGTTGTAACCACCAAATGACAATCTGCCATGATAATATGACTGACAAGACAAAAAACTCTTGATTTTTTCAAATTTTTGATTTTGTTCTCCTAAGGATGGGAGGTCAAGCTCCCAATGTTCATCAGTTATCACTCGTTTATTTTCTTCCAGTTCTCTTCTTTCTTCCTCTCCCATGCAACGTTGCATAAACTTCATTTTTCGTATATTTAATGACAATTTTGCAGAAGTGTTTTTTTGCTTTTCTTGGGTCATAGTTTTGTATTTAGTTTAAAACTTTAAAATACTATAAAAACTTTTATGCTTAACTAAATTGATTAAACATATATCAACTTTTAGAAATTTTATAGCTATATATAAGAACATTATAAAGACTTGCTTGGTAAATTAACAAATTAGTGTTTTAAAACCATTTGTGTAAATATTTTTAGTGCTAATCCGAATTTTTTGGTGTATGAAGTGGATAAAGCAACAATCAGCATTACTACCACAAAAAACAATTGCATCAATATTGTCACTAAAAAAAAAGAAAACAAAATCTTTTATCACAAAACATAGCACAAATTATAATAATGTAGAATGTCTCAAATAATATATATATGGTAATAATGTATAAGCCAAAGCTTTGGCGAGCAATTTTCCATTATTATAAGATTCTTACACCTGATATAATTCAGTTATATCAAATACAAAGCTTATTACAAAATCACATGCTATTGCTACAGTGCTGTGTTATTCATCTGTTTTGAAACATGTTTTTTTACACTGACTTACAGTTAGCCCCATTTTGTTCCATCTTTCCTTCTGTTGTGCTAGCACTAAGCAAGGAGTATGGCAGTCAGATGCCTGACCTTCAGATCAATAGTAGTGTGTGTCATGTTACCACTGTCTGAACTTTCAATTTGTAACTTTCTATGGTTTTAATATAAAACTTCAAAACTTCTCATGTGTCTGAGTGCTCAAAAAACATTTGTTGTAAATAATATTGTTTTATAATTAGTCAGTTGCTAATTAATTATGTTGTTAAAGTGCACACTGTATTATATAATTTTTCTTTCAGTCTTCTGGCTTTGAACTTGTGCATCTTCACCACTCCTGGTCTTCATATCAGCAATCTTGCTGTGCACTGCATTATGCACTTTTTTAAGGTGGTTCTGAAGATTTGTTGTTGTCATTTTGTGAGGGTCCTTGCTCCCTCTTGATAAATTCTTTTTGCAAAGTATGCAGACAGCATTGCTAACCATCCTCATTACTTATCTTAAAGTAATCCCATAAGGGGTTTTAATCTTGTTTAGATATTATGAATAATGATTAGCTTAGTTCTCCATATCGTTAATGCTAAGATTGAAATATCAATGATCAACATGATGATATTAATACACTTAAAAACTTAAAGACTTTTGGAGTAAACAGCCAGCACAACCGACATGCTCAGAAGAGGAAAATCTTGATCCTATTTCTGTGCCCAGTAACCAGCAGCCAATTCAAAAATAAAGAGGAAATCTTACATGTCTCTTCTATTCCAGCAACATCAAGACAGGTAAGTTTTAAATTTATTTCTATATTTATTTTATTATTTTATCTCTATATTTATCCTCCTGACTCACAGGAAAGCAATGGAAGCGCTAATACATAGGGTAGACAATTACCCTGACCTGCTTCTGCAGATACCAAGATATTGCTGTCTGCTTGTAATTTAATAGAGATATGACTGTAACTTAGAACCGCTTGCCAAGACCACCAAGCAGGGGAAAGTGCTGTAAAGTGTCTTTCCCAAGGACACAACAGAATGGTGCGAGTGGGTTTTGAACTGAGACCATGTTGGTCACAAGCCTGGCACTTTAACCACTTGATCACGCTGCCGACTTTATATACTCTATGATAGATAAAAATAAACAATCTAAATTATTTTTTGCTTAAATTAAAACTTTTCCTTTACAAAATTTATTTAACTGAAAATTTTAATTATTATTTTTTCATTAATCATGTATCAGGTGGACTTTATTTCACTTGAAACACAGACACTAATGAAATTTTTTATGTATTTTTCATAAATTTAGATTTATATATTGTCCACTACCTCTAAGTACAATGCTTTATTTTTTTTATATATAGTTTATAAATATTTTTTCCAGGCTTCTTTGAAACAAATTTTAATGAAAAAAGAGTTGTGGCAGCATGACCATCCTAAGACTCAAACTCTGACAAGGCTTATTGGTGAAATGATATGTTTAGATATATAGCCATACTCTATTGTGAAAGATAAAGGTTTTACTAGGCTTTTAAAGCATGTAGCACCAAATTATAAAATACCTAATCAAACACATTTTTCCACAAAAGTAATTTCTCTAATGTATGAAACAATAAAGGCTAAAGTAAAATTTGAATTAGATCAAGCTGATTTTATCAGTTTAACTACAGGCAGTTGGACATGCTAGCATACCTTTCAGTCAATTTACAGTCTAACTACTGGATTTTTAATATCTGAGTATAAGATCAAAAATGTCATTTTACAAGTTACAGACTTTCCTGAATCTTACACAGCTGCAAATATCAGCAAATACCATAACGAATCACTGCACACCTGGCAAATTTCCAGGAAAAAGTATGCGTAATCTTAACACTTTCAGTGCATCAAAATGTTTAGAAACGTCTTTAGAGAAAACGCACAGGGTGCGTTCAGACATTGCCAAAGTCCCTTGTAATAGCTGCAATGCGTTAGGTGCTAAAAACGTTTTAAAATGCCTATTTAGCAATGAGGGCATTGGAGCTTGTATGTAGGAATGTCACATGACATTTTGCACACGAGACTTTGCAAAGGCCTTGAAGGTTTTCAAATGCTGAGTTTGATAATAGGAGAAAAGAATAGAAAAAAGTTAGTGGTAGAATGATAAGAATAATCCAAAATTCAACGCTATTTTTCTTTTTATTTAGCAAAATGAATATGCAACAAGTAGTTGATGTTTTAATGGATGATGACTCTGACATGTCAGAGATCAATGATAGTGATTCATCCACTTCATCGGACTACGTTGAAAGCGATTCTGATTCTACATCAGGATTCACCAGAGAAGAGAGTGATGATAATGATAATGGTGTTCATTGTCCAAGCTCTTCACAGCAGCCTGGTCATAAGCATGTTGGTAGAAGAAGAGACTACATATGGCAGGCTGCTAACTGGCACCGCCTTTCTTTACCTTTGGTGGGATGCAAGCGCTTACAGCTGAAGCTGCAGTAGTGAATGTTGAAAATGATCCATATGATTATTTCAAGCTCTTTTTTACAGATAGGTTTTTAGAGACTTTAGTGATTGAAACAAAGCGTAATGCATCTCAATACTTGACCAGCATAACATTTTTGGGTCTCATTTTGCTAACTGGAATAATGGATAAAAAAGGAAAAATCGCAGATTACTGGAGAACAAAACCTTCTTCACAAATGCCTTTCTTCAATTAGACTATGCCAAGAGATATAATATCATCATTCTTGCATTTCAATAATAATGATGCTATGCCTAGTGAATGCACTGACAAGCAATACAAAATTTAACCAATATTTGAAACACTTGTTGAGAAATGGCAGGAAATGTATGCAGTGGGAGAACACATTGCAATTGATGAAGGCATGCTGAAATGGAGAGGAAGATTCTCCTTTTGCATATATAATAAAGATAAGCCAACTTAATATGGCATCCAGGCTTACATATTGGCAGACTCTGCATCAGGCTACTGCTGGAACATGGACATTTATCATTGTGAAAGAAAGCCAATAAAAGAAACTGTTATGGGCTTGCTGACCAACAAATGGTTGTGGCTATGGCATAGCTTATTGGTACAATTTTGTAGAGTTGAGTGAGTTTCTATTGACAGCACAGGTTCATACTGTAGGAACATTGAGGAAGAATAGAGGAAGTCCACCAAAATCAACAACCCACAAAAAATGGCCAGGCATGAAGTGGTCGCACAAGACAATGGACAAGTAATGGTCTCAGCATGGAAAGACAAAAGAATTGTAAAAGCAATCAGCACCAAACATGACAGCTCTGTTATGTCCATAAAAAGGCAAAAAAAAAAAGGAGGTGTGATGGAAGAGGTCAAAAAGCCAATGGTGATTTGTGATTACAATGAGCATATGTCTGGTGTCGATCATGTACACCAAATGATATCATACTATTCTTGTACTAGAAAGACTCTGAAATGGAGGGTCCAAAGTTTTTTTTTTACCTAATGGAGCTCTGTGTAACAAATGCTCTCATGTTGTACAAAGCAAAGACTGGAAGTCAAAGTATGACTTTATGTGATTTTCAATTAACACTTATGATTATGCCAAGCATCCCAAGATATTAGTGATGATAAAAATGATGATGCTCCACCACCATGCTTATCAGCAGGAGTCGATGCTCCAAACCAACTTCATGGTGGCTTCAAATCTCATGTTTTGGCAAAATTGTCTCCAACAGCGAAAAAGCAAAAGCCACAAAGTGCAAGTTGTGCTCTAGAAAAGGCAGATGTTGAGATACTTGTTATTATTGCAAAGAATGAAAAGTTGCCTTATGCTGAGTGCCACGCTATGCTGACTATCATTCTAAAACATTTTGATTGCATTTTCTTTAAGAATAAAATTTATTCATCAAAAACTTTTGTTTTATTGTTTCTTTTCAAAAATTGCTTGTCTACTCTATGCATGTTTTAAAAAAATTATTTGCTGATAAACACACAATATGCTACAAAGACAATACAAATGATGAAAAATGAAAAAACAGTGCCGCCCCGTGCAATCACTTTATGTAGCAGCTAATGTTGTATCTGCCATTAATTAGTCTGAACTGACAAGTAACAAACATTTGCCATGTATCATACACACTATACAACATTGTATTCGAAGTAAGCTCTACAAAGAAGAAAGATCCGTATGTGATACAATTTCTACATTTAGAGCATTGGTAGGATATTTCCACCACTCCTCTAGTGGAGTAGCAAAGCTCCAGGAAATTCAAAACCAACTGAATTTACCAGAACATAAAATATTTCAAGATTACTACAATTTTAATTGGTACTAGAAATTAGTACTTACCTATTGTAATACTGTGTGTTTTATTCAGATAGCTGTCATGTTTCCATCAATATTATTGAATACTGCTTATAATGAGTTAAAATCTTTTAACAATCAATCACTATTAACATTACATTAAATTATGTTTCAGTATGGATGAAGTCAACTTCTACCTGAGCCTTCCAGAGCTTCCAATGAATGAGTGCCTTTATAAGTGGTGGGGTGCATACAAGTACACTTGTGCTAATAAGAACAAGGGCAGGGGGGATTTGGCAAAGTTTTTGAAAAAAGCTTTATGTGCACCCCCATCATCAGTGATGAGTGAAAGACTGTTTTCTACAACAGGCAACGTATTTGAAGCTAAAAGAAGATTGTTGCCTGATCATGGAGAACAAATTGCTTTTCTAAATTACAATATGCCTAGTTTTATTAATTAATAAAATTACCAATTAGATAGTTAATACTTGATGTCATATGAAAGGAAATTATTATTATTGTGATAGCACTAGCCAGTAGCTACATTATATTAGTTAGTACTTAGTTATGTTACTAAACCAGTGGCTTGGTAATTCTATTCTAGCTGTATATTCCATTAACTCTTTATTTTAACTTTTAATGTCTCAATGGAAATGGAATAGCATGGATTTTAACTATAATAAATATTGAAAGCTTAAAACAATGAATTAGTTATTTTTTTAGTTTTTATCTTATTAAATGATACCAATTGCCAATTTATTGCTTTAGTTTATTTTCACTGAGACTCACTTGAGGTAAAATTAAAATCCACAACAAATGTTGAAGCTTTGGCTTTGGCAAAATTCTGGGTTTGACACAGGGTAAGCGACAATTTGGCAGGGCAAATTTGTTGGCAAGCCAATTTGACAGGAAAATAATTTTGATTTACCTTCACTAGCGTTCAAGCGACAGCAAAAAAGTTATGTTATGTCACAAAGGCAATTAAAAAAGCATTTGTAATTGTTCAGCTGATAACAGTGAAAATTTTAATTTAAAGTTGTCAAATGCGTTAAATTTAGTGATGTTCCTAGACAAATATTTCTTTATTTGAATTTACGTAGCTTAATTTCAAATATTTAAATAAAAAGAAGTACTTCAATAGTTAAATTTTTGAATCATGGTCATTTAACTTATATCTTTTACAAAAAAGTACAATAATGTAGCTTACTACAAAGATGACAGGTTGAAGTTTAATGGGCATACAAAGTTATGATTTCATAATAAGCATTTACTATATATATCTAAACAAATTTATTCTGGTCAGCATGCATAAACACAGTTTTATTTTAACTATTTTTTTTTGGTTCTAACAGTTTATTTCATCCATAGGGCTTGTCAGAAAGCAATCAAAAATTTGAAAAACAAATACAAAAAGTAAAGCTTAACAAAGTGATAAAAAGTCGGTGAAAGAACTTAAAACAAAAAGAAAATTACAACAATTACAACAGTGATTAAAATTGTCAAGACTCAAGGCAGAAGATTAGATCAAGCCAAATAACAAAGCTTACAAAAGAGTACATAAGGCAGTTAAAATTCGTTTTTGATTAAATTTCAATTGTAAAATTTTTTTCTTTGCTTACACTAAAGTTTCCATAACGATCAAATTTATTGGAACAAACAGAGCGCCCTAAAAATGTTTTTAAAAGAATTAAAAATTTTTATGCGTTCTATTATTCTGTTGTACAAACCTGATTGAACTTTTGAATCTTTTGTTGCTAGTAAAGGTAAATCAAAATTATTTATTTTTCCGCCAATTTAGCTCACTGCCAAATTGGCTTGCCGACAAATTTGTCCCACCAAATTGTCTTGCTTTGTCGGCATGTCCCTAGATTTAATATAATATACAAGCAAAATTGTAAAAACACAGGAATTTGCTCAGCTTATAATTAAAGCAGGCTCTTTAAATTGGGGGTTGATGGACCTCTAAGTGTCCATAGAGGGAGTTCACAGATTTTTCCATACAATAATAAATTGCTATCCACAGTCTATTTCATCCAAAAACATTTCTAAGATCATAAGAATTTACTAATGATAAGCATAAAACCAAAAAAAGTCTTAACTTGATTTTAAAACACAACTTTCGAAAAGGCAAGTGAAGACAAAAAGGCTATTACTGTATTCTTTGAATAGAAGCTAGAGTTCTTTGAATGATCATTTAGTGTGGTTTTTAATTGAGGGCAGCATATTATGTTTTACCATAACAAATAATAGAGCTGTAAATATTTATCCTACAAATAAAAGTTTTAAACCTTTTTGAAGCAGGCTTTTCAGCAGAAAATTTTACAACCTTTTATGGCAATTACAACTACAGAATGAAATAGAGATATCTAATAGACTGTTTGGATATAGCTGGGTTTCTAAATTTTTTGTGTAGGAAATTAGGACTGGTTTTGCTGTGTGTTATATTGTTCCACTGGGCTTAATCACCTTTAATTAAGAGTTTATTCACTCTTATTCAGGCATGGAAAAAGGTTTTGAAAAGATGTTGTGATTAAGTCATTTGATGTTTGCAGCATTACAACAGATAATGTTAAAATAATTTTAAAATAATAAGTATTTTGTGTGGCTTCTAAACAAAGGTAACTACTACTTTTATTCTTTAATCATTTTTTGTGGTTTTTATTCGAGGGTGGATTTTAACTAAAGGCAATTTGTTTTCTAAGAAATACGGTAATTAAAGTTTAACTTTAAGTAATACAGTTAAGTGAAGACAAGAAAAAGTCAATTATTAAAGTTTTGATATATTTTTTTTGTTAAATGTAATGTGTCATATCAATAACTGAAATTAATGAAACAATTGAATAGGTTGATAAGTGTGCTATGATGAAAAAACAAATATAGTAATAAAAAAAAGATGAAAAAATAAGGCCATGTTGAAAGAAAATAAAGGTATATATAATAATAAAAGAAATTGCACTACTAACAACAGTGATGTAAAAATGTAACAGCACATAATGCTTCAGCATAATTATTTTTTTAATAAATAACTGCAGATCACTTATTGCTAAAATTTTAACAGCAATGCAAAACTATAATAGAATTAACAGTTGAACTTTTATGTGATTTAATAAGAACTTAATGTTATTTTATGTTAAGTATTTAAATCAAAAGAAAAGCATGCCACATACTTCAAGAACTTTTTTTAAACAAGGCATAAGTCCAAAAACATTAATTTCAAACCAAGTTGAAAAATTAAATTGCTGACATTTTAGTATCCAAATCAGTATATGTAGATCAATACTTAACGTATTTATTCAAACATAATGCACACTTGTGTATAACGCACACCAAGCTTTTTGTTGGCGCTTTTGGTACAAAATGTTGTGCATTATACTTGAATAAATACAATATTCCATCAACAAGAGTTTCATCAGAATTCTATTACTAAAAATAACTTAGCCCAATCAGTTGAACGGATCAATCAATCAATTCAGTTTTTTTTTCAGTTCAGTTTTCTTTTATTTCTGCTGTGCCAGATGAAAAAAATAACAAAATGTTGAAGAGTTTGTGAGTTGTTAAAAGATGAAGTTAGAAAAAGGAAGCAACAAAATAAGTTGGTGTTGTGACTTGCTAATTAGCAATGAAAAATGTGACCTGTTGTATCATATAGAAGTCATATAGAATCATGTAGAATTAAAAGTCTATAGAATTAATGTAGACTGTAAACATGTAGAATTAAATATTATATAGAATTAAAAGTCATCAATTAATAATTTATTGATCATTTCATATGGTAAATATTAACATTTGAAGAAAAATGAGGTTGCTAACAAAAAAACTCCAAACTTTCTCAATTTTTCTTAAGTGTTTTATAAAACACAAAAACAAACTAGATATATTTCAAAACAAATAAAAGCATTTGAATATACATTTTGTTTGAAATCTGGATTTCAAACCAAAATTATACATTTTACAATGCCATAAAAAACAGATGGGTCATTTCATGTCAAATGTCCTAGAGGTCCCAGTTTGACCCTCTCCAAATTCTCTCAAACTTTGTCAAAATGTTGTTTAGCATGATTAAGGTAGGTCTTAAAAATTTTAGTTTAATAGGTAACTTATTTTTAAAATTACAATACTTTAAAGTTTCCAATACCCCCTATGAGAGCTGGCACTCGATTATGTAATAGCACTTTCACGGATGCATATCTCCAGTTTCAAATATCACAGAAAGCTAATTTTTCATGTATGTGTTCAACTTTTTGTATGCTTCATATATCTCAAGCAACAAAATAGTAATCTTGCATTGTGGGAGGTTTATGAACTGCCAAAGTTGCTACTTTTTTTATGCCAAAATATAATTTCTGTCAATTTGGATTGCCTGTAACTTTTGAACAAAAAGTAGTAAGAAGCCCAGGTTAACTATGAATGATAGCTGCCTACTAAATTACAACTTGATAAAGTTTGAGTACAAATGCTGCATTGTTGTGAAAGTTATTTCAACTTAAAATATGGACAAAATGCGAAAATTGCAAAATAGTGCCATCTTCTGGCATAGAAATGCCCCCATGAGCATGTATTCCCAGAATAAAATTTTTACCAGTGAAAGAGCATTTCTTTATAAACTTGTACAGAGAGTTTCATTAATGTGACTCAACTGTTAAAGGTTAATAGGGGGGTACATTTGACCCCCCCTAAATTAAAAAAAAATTTTTTGGTATGTCTAGATATTGCTCATATAGCATGTCATAAAACTTAAAAACAACAAAAGTTTCAAAACAATGACTACATGTGTGAGTGTTACAAAGCATCTTTTTAGATATTTACAATCATGTATAATTTATTCAAATATCTTAAATTTAAACTTTCATCCAGTGTTTCTGAATGTCTAAATTTCATGAAAAGGTGTTAAAAGTTTATGTTTATTACAGGCTTAGTAAGTTATAGTTCAGGAAAAAATAATTATGTGTATATAAACATTGTAGTCACACATACTCAAAATACAATCAAAAGTAAAATAATAGGACCCCCAGCCATTTTCACAAACATAAAAATTTGATCACTGTTTCAAGCAAGAAAAAAAGATTTACTGATCAGTTTATAAATTTAAAACAAATAATATATATATATATATACAGGGTGGGGCAAAAGTCCTGTTACAAAATTTTATGTCAATTTTAGTACTAATAAATTTAACTAAAAAGCTAAACTAGCTTTATCAATTTATTTAAATATATACCCAGTTCTTGTTTTTCAGAAAATTTTTAAGTATACACTGTGCAATGTTGCTAGAATTAAAAAGAAAATTCATTATTGAGCACCACAAAAAAGGATTTAGCCCCACAGAAATTTTTAAACTAGGAAAAAAATTGAAATCAACCGAATGCTGATCAAATGAATGATTGATCGATTTGAGAAAATACCCTCAATCACAGACAGACCTCAATCAGGACGCCCTCGCAACAAGAACACCTAATCTGATTAAAAGTGTAAAAGAAAAAATCAGACGTAATCTGAGGAAATCGATAAGAAAAATGGCAAAGGAATCAAAAATATCACCAAGAACTATACGCAGAATTTGTCACGATGATCTTAAGATGTCACCCTAAAAGCTGCAAAAGAGACAGCTCATTTCAGAGGCCACAATTGAAAAGAGACTGGCAAGAAGCAAACTATTGTCGAAACGACTCAAAAATGGCATGCTGTAAAATTTTATCTTTACTGATGAAAAGTTATTCACTGTGCAACAGGTGCACAATCATCAAAATGATCGAATTTTGGCAAAAACCTTAGATTCAATCCCTGCCAATACAAGGAAAGTCTTCACAACACAAAAACCTGCTTCAATAATGGTGTTGACAGCAATTTTTGAAAAGGGGAAATCCCCTCTGGTTTTTGTACCCTCAAGGGTTAAAATTAACAAAGAACTTTACATAAAGAATATTTTAGAGGGGCTTTAATACCATGGTGCAAATCTCTATATGGTGAAGACAATTGGACACTACAAGATGGAGCAACAAGTCACACAGCTTGGGTGACTCAAGTGTGGTGTGAAAACAATTGCCCCACCTGGATTAGTAAAGAGGAATGGCTTCTTTCTTCACCCGATCTCAACCCTCTAGATTATTTTTTATGGTCAATTCTTGAGAGTGAAGCCTGCTCTAAACCCAGCCCTAGTATCAAAGCTCTGAAGTTAAAATTGATGAAAACATGGGAGAAAATTCCCATGAAAATAGTGCGTGCCTCCATCAATGATTTCTCCAGAAGACTCCGCGCTGTAGTAAAGGCTAAAGGAAAGCATTTTGAATAAAGTTTGTGTGAAATTGTTTGTTGGTATGAGTCTTGAATGTTTGCAAATTTAAATATTGAAATAAAAGCTTTTTTCAAAATATGTTTGTATTTTATCTTGTAACAGTATTTATGCCCCACCCTGTATATATATATGACTTTGAATTTTTTACTGTATATCTAATTTTTAAGAAAAATTACTAATACTTTGTATAAATGCTGTTGCCTACTCTGAATTAATTTTTTAGAAAAATTTTTATTTATTTTCTTAATCTAGATAATGTTGATGTCATGATTGAGTTTTGTAGAGCAAGATGTTTGTCTGTAAATTTGTTCACGATTTGCTTCCAGAATTGTTTGCATGTAAAGTTTTACCTTTTTTTAAGTCTTTTAAACCATTTATTTTCATATGCAAAAACAGAAAGTAAAAATTATCTGTCTTTTTGTCAAATTCTTCATTTTTCAATTGGTTGAAGTTTCACAAATTGTTTTTAAAATTTAAGTACAAACACAACGCAAAGCTAACTGGTTTATTTTTTTACTGATGATATTACTTATGTGTTGGGGTATTGTAGGTGATCAAACTACAATTTTCTTCAGTGTGATTTCATTTTTTTGCTCATTTTTTTTGGATCTTTAAACTTAGGCTTATAATAATATGATTTATACATTTACAGTTTTTACAAAGGATTGTGTCTAGTATTCTGACAAATATTCTTACTGCAACCCATTCTAGCTGATGTTATGACTTACCTTCTTGCTATGAAGTACAATTTGAGCTTGCTGTTTCTTCAACAAATAATTTTTGGTAACTTATGGGTTTTTCTGCTGAAACATGCTATTAAATGTTGTTTTTTGTCATATGGTAAAGCAATTTTAAGGTTTTTGTCTGGAAATAGAACATGACTTCAATTTATATATAAAAACTTTAAAATGGTCAATTTTTTGTAAAATTTTTAGTTTTCAAACCAGAATTTTCTATTACCACTATTTGACAGTATTCAGCATTTCATAGTAGCCATTTAGTTGTACAGTGATATTGCAATAATAAGATATATTTATTGCATTACTCTTGCCAGAGATGTCTGCAGGTGGAGAATATGCAAAATCTGGTTTACAATAGGGAAAATTTTAAACTTGTGCAAAAAGTGTTTATTTTGTTTTATCTTTATCCTCTTGACTTGCACGAAGCGATGGAGCCTCTAATATATAGAGCAAGCAATTAAACTGGCCTGCTTTTGGAGATGCCAAGATATTATTGTCTAGTTGAACTTTTATATTTTGGTTTTTAGTTTTATAGAGATATGACTGAAATTTAAAACTGCTTGTCAGGATTAACAAGCTGGGAAAAGTGCTGTAAAGTGTCTTTCCCAAGGGCACAACAGAATGGCACAAGTAAATTTTGAACAAAGACCATGTTGAATACAATCACAGTCCTCACAATCACCACTCGACCATGCCGCCAACAAGTGCTTATTAGTTGTGAAAGGCAAGCAAACTTAGAGAATGAATACTTCTAAATATTATATTGTTCAGAGAATAAAGGCGCGTTTACAGCCGTTTACAGTACTTTTTTCTTTCAGCGCGATTTTGGTTTGTTTTATTGACGCTCAAATCCACTCATTTTTTCTCAAAAACATGAGTGAATTTGAGCGTCAATAAAACAAACCAAAATCGCGCTGAAAGAAAAAAGTACTGTAAACGGCTGTAAACGCGCCTTAACAGCTGTTTCAAGTGAATGTTTTGAATTCTGAGTTCAAGTGGGACCCATTTGTCAAATTTTTTTGATCTTTGCGAAATGTTTCAAATGATTTAACAAAGTTAAAATGCTGACACCAAGAAATTTTCCTGACACCTGGTTGTGGGTTTTGCTTGACAATCGCTTTCAAATCTTTATTCTGAAAAATGAGTCCACCCCCTACCGTCTTCATCTTTGAGAGCATCATCTCTACCATAAAATTTTTGAAACCATCTCACTACTCTTCTTTCACCTGCTGTGCTTTCTCTTCATGTCTTATTGATGTTTACACAGTTTGAGCAGCAATGTTGCTAAGCTTGAACTTATGCAAGAAAAGTAATTGCAATTTTTTTTTGATGTTCAAAATTGTGGATCTTATTGCTTATGAAATGAGTTGTAGATGAAGTACAAAAATATTCTTGAGACCTGTAGATACCTAATTATGCTTACTGTTCACCAGAAATACAGAAAAAAATTAATAGTAATACTAATTTTTAACATAGCACCTAAAAGGTCACTATTTTCCAAATGACCTAGTGAAACCCTTAAACAGTTGGATAACACTGCAAAAGTTTTGTTGTGAGATTCACTATTCTAGTTGGACTAGCCTTTTAAAGTTGGAACACTGGTGGAAGATTTTCTTCCACTACCAATTATCTCATATTTGATTTCTGTTTGGTCTCAGCTCAATAGAAGTCTTGCTATTTCTAGGAAAAAAAAAACTCACTTATAATAATGAACATTAAATATTAAAAATGTCATTTTCTAAAATTTGAAGAAAGCTCCACTCTAAAAAAGCTGTAATTTGAAAAGTCTTGAAATAGAAAATTTTCATGTTTACAACCTATTGTTAAATGATTATTAATGATCATGTTTGTTTTAACTGTTTATACTCAAGACAGCCAGCACTTTTTTATATGCATGGACAAGTATAACATGATTAAGTTACTAAGTATAATGTAGTTTTTAACTAAATTTTTATTTTCACACATATTTTCATGAAATTTAGACATTCAGAAACACTGGATGAAAGTTTAAATTTAAGATATTTGAATAAATTATACATGATTGTAAATATCTAAAAAGATGCTTTGTAACACTCACACATGTAGTCATTGTTTTGAAACTTTTGTTGTTTTTAAGTTTTATGACATGCTATATGAGCAATATCTAGACATACCAAAAAATTTTTTTTAATGTAGTGGGGGTCAAATGCACCCCCCTATTAACCTTTAACAGTTGAGTCACATTAATGAAACTCTCTGTACAAGTTTATAAAGAAATGCTCTTTCACTGGTAAAAAATTTTATTCTGGGAATACATGCTCATGGGGGCATTTCTATGCCAGAAGATGGCACTATTTTGCAATTTTCGCATTTTGTCCATATTTTAAGTTGAAATAACTTTCACAACAATGCAGCATTTGTACTCAAACTTTATCAAGTTGTAATTTAGTAGGCAGCTATCATTCATAGTTAACCTGGGCTTCTTACTACTTTTTGTTCAAAAGTTACAGGCAATCCAAATTGACAGAAATTATATTTTGGCATAAAAAAGTAGCAACTTTGGCAGTTCATAAACCTCCCACAATGCAAGATTACTATTTTGTTGCTTGAGATATATGAAGCATACAAAAAGTTGAACACATACATGAAAAATTAGCTTTCTGTGATATTTGAAACTGGAGATATGCATCCGTGAAAGTGCTATTACATAATCGAGTGCCAGCTCTCATAGGGGGTATTGGAAACTTTAAAGTATTGTAATTTTAAAAATAAGTTACCTATTAAACTAAAATTTTTAAGACCTACCTTAATCATGCTAAACTACATTTTGACAGAGTTTGAGAGAATTTGGAGAGGGTCAAACTGGGGACTTCAAAAATTTCAGGATGTTTGACATGGAATGACCCAGATGTTTGTTCTTATCTGAAATTTTTTTGCATACTCTGGGAAGACTGGGTAAAATTGGTCAAACTGAGAAAAGAGACCTGTATTCACAACCTGAGTATAAAGTTAGATCCACAGCAGAGATGAGTGGACTGTGTTTTTTTAGACTCTGAATCCAATCTGATTTTCTTTAATGATAATCCAATTTAATCCAAGTCTGACAAAACATGTGAAACTGACAGTCCACAGTCTGATCACTCTGAAAATTTTTTGGTTGCATGATCATTACTTATTTTATAAATAGGCACAAAGTTTGAGGTTATATGAGCAAAAAATTCTAAAATATTATAATTCTATCCAACATTTATACTTATTTTAACAAGTATGAAATTATGCTTGGTTCAGTCACATATTTGCACTTCACTACTACAAAAATAAAGAACTTAATAAAAACACTATATAAATTGACAAACAGATAATAAACTAAGACAAATCTTAAATTAAAATATAACAAAATTCATGCATTCATATTATCAATCATTAACTTTAAAAAACTTGAATCAATACTTCATATAAGTCATACAACTACATTCATACAACTAGATCAATCACAAAACCATATCATTTCAAGAAAAAAATAAATGCACATGTTGTTTAGTTCTGATGTGTTATTCAATTTTCAGCTGCAAAAATCGTGAAAAATTTTTTAAAATAAATAAAAGTTATCTAATTTCCATATACATGTGAGATTTTAGTTATAAACAAATGATTCCTGTTTTTCTAGTCAATTCTGTAAATAGACAATCTTTATCAAATTATTCAACAACTTTAATTTTGTCCAAAAAAAAATCAATGCTTATTGTCAATACAATGGTGCTTTAATTTTTTTTTTTTTTAAATTTATCAAAATACCATAGCTCAGATTTCCACAATAGGGCAGTTAAATAAGCTATCAAGCTTTTCAACTAATTCATGTATAAATTTTCAAGCAGTTGATATAAACACTTATGATTAAACAGAACAAACTTGGTCCAATTAAGCAACAACTGAAATTACAGGGTACCTGCAAATACTACAGGAGCCGTATGGGGCCGCATGGAGCCGCATGGAGCTGCATGGAGCCGCATGGAGCTGCATGGAGCTGCATGGAGCTGCATGGAGCCGCATGGAGCCACTGTGTAAATTTCAAATAGTGCAGGAGCCGTATGGAGACCCTTTAAATTAAGTCTAGAGATGCATGGAGCCGCATGGAGCCGCATGGAGCCACCTTGTATACTTTAAATAGTACAGGACCGTATGGAGAGCATTTAAATGAAGTCAAGAAATGCATGGAGCCGCATGGAGCCACAGCGTAAATTTCAAATAGTACAGGAGCCGTATGTAAACCTTTAAAATTAAGTCTAGAGGTACATGGAGCCGCATGGAACCACCGTGTAAACTTTAAATACTACAGGAGCGGTATGGAGACCATTAAAACTAAGTCTAGAGATGCATGGAGCCGCATGGAGCCACCTTGTATACTTTAAATACTACAGGAGCCGTATGGAGACCCTTTAAATTATGTCTAGAGATGCATGGAGCCGCATGGAGCCACCTTGTATACTTTAAATAGTACAGGACCGTATGGAGAGCATTTAAATAAAGTCAAGAAATGCATGGAGCCGCATGGAGCCACAGCGTAAATTTCAAATAGTACAGGAGCCGTATGTAAACCTTTAAAATTAAGTCTAGAGATGCATGGAGCCGCATGGAACCACCGTGTAAACTTTAAATACTACAGGAGCGGTATGGAGACCATTAAAACTAAGTCTAGAGATGCATGGAGCCGCATGGAGCCACCTTGTATACTTTAAATAGTGCAGGACCGTATGGAGAGCATTTAAATAAAGTCAAGAAATGCATGGAGCCGCATGGAGCCACAGTGTAAATTTTAAATAGTACAGGAGCCGTATGTAAACCTTTAAAATTAAGTCTAGAGGTACATGGAGCCGCATGGAACCACCGTGTAAACTTTAAATAGGGGAAAGTCCGTAGTTGATCCGGTTCCATAATTGATCAATTAGCCTTTTTTCCCGCCTTTTTTAAATTTTTTGAAGGGTAACAACTTTAATATTTTTGTATCAAGATAAGCGGTTCTTTGTTGTTATTGTTACGCAGCTATGCTGAAAAAGCTATGTGCCAGATCAGTTTGTGCAATTTTTTAATACAATTGTTGTTGTTTTTTTTTAAGTAAGCTCGATTATCTCTGAAGTTACTGTAGCTAAGAAAGCGAAAGTTTTTATGAGTATAACATAAAGCTTTACATTTTAAATAGGGTTAGATTTATAATTACTAGATCAAAAGCAGTGATAAAATCTTGAGATATGTCGGTATTGAGCGCTGTTTTATAGTTGAGCCACTACACCGATCTTTAGTTGAGCCAACTGGCTCTGGAAGACCTAGAATAATAGAAAAGCGAAAAACTGATCGTGAAAGAATAGCACTTATCGTCTTTCAGAACGCTGCTACAAATGTGACTAAAAATAAATTTTCAATCAGAGAGAGTGCTAAAAAGCACAGTATTGATAGAATAACCTTAACTCATTATCTTAGAAAAGCAGCTGAAAAAGGACCAACGAATGCTAATATGGGCTACAGTTCTCACAAATCCTGAAATCTCTTGCACAATTTACGATATTGCTGGCATTGCTAAGGAAGCATACAATATTGCTTTTAGCAAAAAGAACATGGAATCAGCTTTTAAAGCAACTGGAGTCTGTTATAGTATGTGACGTCATAGCGCACGGCTCTACTGCCTTCTTCTCTCTGGTTTGTTAAGTGTGGTTAACCGCGTGATAAATTATTATTATAACTTACAGATTCAGTCGTATAACTATCGTGTAACTCCGTATAAATAAAAGAACTAACTGCAGATACTAGTGGAACTCATAACATGGCGTCGTCGACAGTCAGCTTATAAATTTGTTTGAAGAAAATAAGCTTACGAACCATTATAAAAGTATACTGCAAGTTCGTGATCGGAGACTTGTAAAAGATTGAAGATCAAAGAAAAATGGCAAAAAATAAGCGAGAGCTGCAAGCAAAATTAGAAGCAGCAAACAATCGTATAGCCGAATTATCTCAATCTAATCGAAACGCGAATAGTAATATTAATAATGATGAATCTCTTTCTTGGTTAAAAACTTTCTTAGAAGCACAGTTGTCAATGCAAAGACAAACACAAGAACAGAATGTTGAAAGTCAGACAAATGCAACAAATAATCGAACGATTTTCGCAACAGCAGCTGCCTCAAAGCGCGAATAGCGAAAGAAGCGAATCACGTGAACAAACCATTGACGTCAACAATTCTAACAACGAGGCAAGGCGAACCAAAGTGGAGGCACAAAAGCCTTCCACACTGCAGGTGGGAATTTCGTTAGCTGAATTTGCGAAATGGCCTAAATCGTACAACGACTATGCTACGGTCTCGCTTGCAACAGAGCTGCCATTGAGCAGTCAGTTGGCATTGCTTCGCGGTTTTTTTTCGATGGAAATGCGAGAAGCCGTAGAACACGTACTTCTTATCGCGGATAATACGACACTTAAACCAGACGAAGTGTTAGACAAAATTAAAAATTACATCCGGAGTCAAAGAAATATAGCGTTAGATTGCATCGCATTTGAAGATAGAAAGCAAGCGGCCGGCGAAAACTTCGATTCGTTTTTAATCGCGATTAAAACTTTGGCGAGAGACGCAGACTTGTGCAATGAATGTTTAAATCGTCGTTTAGTCACAAAAATTATGTCGGGAATATATGACAAAGAGACTCGAACAAAGCTCCTAGCCATATCCCCATTACCTGATCTTTAGACAGTCACTGATTTATGCAGATCGGAAGAGTCAGCAAAACTAGACGACGCGCGAATAAGCCGACAGCTGAATGAGAGAAGAGCGTACCAAAGCAAATTTTGTCGAAATTTCTCTAAATCTAAAGACGCAATAAAAAGCCCTGTACAAAATGCGGTAAAAAGACCTGCCCACCAAAAGGTCAAACCCACTGTCCCGCAAAGGATACAGAGTGCTTAATATGTCGCAAAAAAGGTCACTTTACATCAGTGTGCTTTCACAACAAACCCGGGTTTAAAGAGGAAGTCCAGTCAAAATACAAGTTGAGCTTAAAATATTCTTTAAGTGGTTAAAAATCAACCCTGAAAAAATTTTTACTCAAAGGTCTCTGTTATTCTAGTTATCTCCAAAAGAAAAAATCGCCATTGGTGGCGCACGTGAGTGATGACGTCATTGGCTGGCAAAACAACTGAGACTAGCATTGTTAGAAGTATATACTACAGCTGCATCTGCTTGCAATTAGCAAAAGTACAGATCCAAAGCTGGTAAAAAGAAAAAAAAAAATGGAAAGCATTGCTACGAAAGAATTTAATGAAATAGACCAAGAACAACAGCTTGATAAAACCTCAAATAATTTTCCAAAATCAAATGAAGAATATTTTCATTGTTCCTGCGAGCATTATTATATTATGCCATCGGTACAGTTAACAAGCAAAACTTTTGATACTGGGCTTCAGAAAATCCTCGTGAATTACATCAGCGACCACCACAGAGCCCAAAAGTGACTGTTTGGTGTGGTTTGGGAAAGTGCGGGATATTTGGTCCATTCTTTTTCGAAGAAGAAGAGACAGCAACGGTTACTTCAGACCGCTATATTCGAATATTTGAATACTGTTTTCTTCCTGAGCTTCGCAGACATAATGGCATAGTTTAGTGAATTTTTTTATGTACATTATAAAATTTTTGTTAAAATATTTGCAGAGTTTTGTCTTCATTAAAAACATTCGTTTCCCGTAACTCACCCTGTATACTGTATATATATATATATATATATTTTTTTTTTTTATCCGAAAATAAATATTTTTGATAAAATAAAATTATCCGAAAATAAATATATATATATACGTATATATTTGTCAAAATGATTGGATATAGCCAGGTTACCGTCTAACAATCCGAACAAGAAAATCTGCGAAAGCCTTGTATTTTGCAACGCACGAATCAAAGCATAGTACACGACAAGGCCCTGTTTCGCCCTTATGGGGCTCATCAGGTATACGATTTATCAATGAGACGAGTGCAGTCATTACCACGAGGGACGCATGTTAGTAAGTTATAATCATCTGATATTCACATTGACCCTGGATGGAGAACCAGGCACGAATGAATATGTCTGACACAAGATCGAGAACTTGCCACCGACATACATAAAAAATACGATTGCACAATTACGCACTTAAACAAGACGGGAGAGTAAAAAAATTGCATTTTATATAATCAATGAAAATATTAACAGAGCTGATCAACAGGCTGGGCTCTAAGCTTGATTCTAAACTTAAAAGTTTTATATATGTATATATATAAAAACATCAAGTCCGGAAACGTGATATGTGCAGCTTCACGGCTTCAACCTTGGATGGTTTCTCTTCGCGAGCTATTGCTTGCTTCGCCAAAGCAGGCACGTATATGTCTTGAATTTCTAAAAATCAAAAATTTAAATTGCAACAAGGGGCGATAATCTTAAATTTATTTGATCACAAACACCTTTAAAAAAATAGATTGGGATACGATTCATAATACGATTAATTCCTTCTAATCTAAACAAACAATTTGCTGTAGCTAGCATACTTGTAGCATCTTCCTTACTACCATGCGTTATGCTGCCCCTTACATGGGTTAGAACCGCTCCACGCAGGCCCAACAATCATGCAACTCGCAGGATTTGCAAGATGGCTGTGAAAGAAGACTGATAATAGTTTGGATAAGCAAATTTACAATAAAATTCTTACAAAAAAATACAAAACAATTTGGCATATAAGAATTTCACAAAAGCAAATGTTAATATAATATTGACATAAAGGATAGTAAAAAAAAAGCAACTAAACTTAGTGAATAATACAAATTAACAATTTGTATCAGGGACATTCCTTTTTTACCTATAAAAAATTACCAACTTTGGCAAGTGTGTCAAGAGACAGCAAAATAGTCAAAATGGTCTTTTATGGGGTCTCTTGAACAAGTCACCGTGAGCAATTTTTTTTGGTGCAACTAACCTGGATCCCCTTGCAGTTCCTATCAGTTCTTGAGAGATTCTTTTTCTCTTAGTTTTTTCTTTATTCCATTCTGGTGCCGAAAGGGAGATTCTGGGTTAGTTTCACAGAAAAAAATTGCTTATGGTGACTTATTTAAGAGACCCCTTTTATGTTTTCTCAATTGATGCATACAAATGAATAATGATAATATTAAAACTAAAACAAATTAAAAAAAGTCAGAAACTACAAAAAATCCAAATAACCAATAAACAAACAATCAAACAACAATAGCAAAAAGTACCATGAAATGTAAAATTGGATAATTTATGAATTTTTGACATTGTTTTATTTTTTTAAGAAACATATTTTTAATAATTTTGCTCAATCTTAATTATTATAGAGAATAAAATGAAATTTTAATTAATTGTTAAATCTTAAGTAAACAGGATTTTTATATCACTTGGTATACCATTTTCTGTTTTGGGACCAAGAATTACAAGTTTTGATTATGGTTTTTAAATCTTTTGAAAAATAAAAATGTTTTTCTTAAGAAGTGGTTGTAAGTTTGAAAACAGATAAGAAAAATTTTCAGATTAAATATAAGCTTATCAATTTTAAGTTTACATAAATCAATAACCAATTAGATTGACAACATTCATATAAGTTATCTATATGAAAGTGTATTGAGCAAGAAACACCAAAGATTTTTTAAAATTTTAGCAGTCAAATTAAAAACACTAAAAGTTGCTGCTCACCTTTTGCAAAAACTTGTTTTGTTCTCTTTGTTCTATCCTCATTTGTCTTGCCTTTGATGTTCCTGGCATTTTTGGATTATTTTGTTTTGTCTTCTTAAATTTTTTACCAGTTAACATGTTATAAGAGGAAAAATCAAACAATGTTGGAACTGCATCTCTTTTTAATTTAACTTGTTTTTTGATTCCTAGCAATTCCGATTTCAGGTCTCGTTCATAACAATCTTCAGTAAAATGCTTGCTACATAACCGGCTATATTTCAAATTTGGTGGCTTTTTTAGCTTCATGTTGTTCAACCATTTCTGTAGCGTAGTGGAATCTTTTATTGGTAATCGGTGAAAACTAATATCATTTTGTTTTCCTCAATTAGAACAACCGGGAGCCATACAAGAAATAACCATAACTTGAATTTGAATAAACTTATCAACCAGAATAAAATTATAACATGTACTGTACTTATGCAGTCTTTACCCAACTTGCCAGCCATTAACGTCATAAAACTGAGGACCAATCAAAATCGCTCATTTTAACTTTAGTTTTTTTGAAATATTGGGGCAACGGGGAATCGGATTTACATCAAACCAAAACCAATGGGTTAAAAAAATTCTACTCCATTTATGAAAAAATTTTAGATTTTGGGTGGACCCTACCTTTAACAGACGCGAAGAAACGAAGAAAAAGTTAACGGGACAAATAAAGCGTAGATGCAATGCTAATGCAAATTTTGCTAACTCCGCGGCGCCTAAAATAACTGTTAATCTTTTTTCTGTTAAACATCGTAACCCGTTAGGTTCCACAGAAGCTACATTAGACACAGGTGCCGAAGCAAGTCTTGTTGGGGTAAACATCATTCAGCGGCTCGGAATATACCTTGATAATTTAATGCCGCCAAGTCAAGACACTCTTAGTGCAGTAAATCGGCAGACCGTAACATGCGTGGGGACCTTCCCATGCATTATCGAATACTGCGGCCGATTCGTGGAAGAAACCATTTACGTCTGTCCTGAGGTAGAAGATTTTTTGCTTGCTTGGTACGTATGTCAACAGGTTAACATTCTACCTGACACGTATCCTCAACCGATAAATTCATCAAAAACACCTCGAAAATTAGCAAGCATATTAAAAGCAGAGAACACAAGATTCATTATATCAGAGAACCCAACTGAAGCAGAAATTAGTCAAATTGAGAACAAGTTGATAAAATCGTACAGCGATGTGTTCTCTGAAGACACAACATTACGGGAAATGAACAGTAAACCCATGAAAATTTCCTTGAAAGATGATGCTGTTCCATTTGCTTTACCTGTTCCACGCCAAATACCTTTAGCTTTCAGAAGGATGGTGAAGACAGAGCTTGACCAACTTGTACAAGCCGGAGTCATTGCACCAGTTACAGAAGCAACTGATTGGGTGCACCCTATGGTTGTTGTACAAAAACCCAATGGTGGAATTCGTCTCTGCATTGATTTGCAGAAATTGAACAAATACGTACGCCGTCCATATCATCCATCTAAATCACCTGCTGAAGCTATTTCGAATATTTCTTCTTCGTCTAAATTTTTCTCAACATTAGACGCCACTAAAGGATACTGGCAAGTACCTTTAGAAAAAGAAAGTCAAGACTTTACCACATTCATTACGCCGTTCGGAAGATTTAAATTCCTTCGAGCTCCGATGGGACTAGCTTCTTCTCAAGACGAATATTGCGCAAGAGGCGATGAAGCTCTGCAAGGCATTGAAAAAGTCGAAAAAGTGGTAGATGACATTCTTATTCAAGGCGAAACCGCACAGGAGCACTTGAATACCGTAGTGGCTGTACTAAACAGATGTCGAGAACACGGTATTACTCTTAATCCGAAGAAAGTGCAGTTACTACAAAGTGCTGTGAGATATGTCGGATATATAATGAGCAGCGACGGTATTAAAGCAGACCCCACAAAAATTGAAGCAATCTCTGAATTCCCTGCTCCAACAAATATAACTGAATTACGATCTTTTATGGGCATGGCAAACCAGCTGGGCGGATTTACTCACCTACTCAGTGAAGCAGCAGGCCCACTTCGGGACTTGCTCAAACCAAAAAATGCTTTTCTCTGGTCACCCCAGCATGAAGAAGCATTTACAAAGACAAAAGAAATTCTTTGTAGCCCCCATATTTTGGTTGCATTCGACCCCAATCTGGAAACGATGCTGCAAATGAAGATTTCTTGCCAGCTGAAGTTATTAATAGACTCAACCCTACTGTTTCTGATGAAACACAACAAATAGAAAAAACTACTGTTCATTCTGTTAATCCTCCAGTGACAAATCCTTTTCCACAGCAAACACAAAATCTGCAACTAGAGTACCAGCCTGTGCAAATGAGCAGTACTAAAACAAATAAAAGTTTAATTAACAGAACACCCATTCAAAATAAAAATTATTTTTTAATCCTAATTACGTTTCTTCATCTGATATCTTGCCAGTACCAAAAACTTTCCTCGAAAACGTTTTGCTCAACAAAAAGACAAAAAAATCAGTTGTTATTACTTCAACACCAGGAAAAGAACGCCTTGCCGTAAATTTAGTTTGTTTGGGCAAGAAACCATCAAGAAGATGCGGACAAATTGGAAATAAAGACAAAAAACCCAAGACCAGACAAGACCAAAAAAAAAGCAAAAAGTTTAAACACATAAAAAAAGGCAAAAAAATCAATTGTTTTCTCGAATTCGTTGGAAGAATCTGTTACTATGACACTTGATGACAGTTCTAATCTTTCTGAATTTAATGATGAAAACATTTGTTGCATTTGTCGGAATTATACTGTAAAGATGTGTAAAATTGAATTAAATGCAGTTGCATAGGTTGTTTGTATTGCAATCCTAGAAATTTTGCATGCAGCATTGTTGGTCCTTGCAAAAGCTGGCGCATGAAGCTTGTTCAGATGATACAACAGTTTTTAAATGCCAGTATTGTAAAAACTGACAACTATTTTAAAATGCACTCTCAATTTTTATTTGAAAGACATTGTTACTTTTTTGTGTACTTATAATAGTTGACTCTGATTGAAAGTTTGTATAGGCCTATATTCTTTGCATAATATTTTGAATAAAGCTTTTTGGCTCTAATGTTTCTCTTATGTGATGACACGCAATACTCGACTTAATTTTATAAACTAGAGAGTGGCTCAATTAAAGTTACTGGGTGGATCAACTACGGAAATTCGACTCCATAGTTGAGCCAAAATAGTAGGCAATTTTAACCCCCCAAAAATACCAGAAATAATTTGCCTATAATGTTTCTAAAAATTTAAATCAATACCACAAAGAAGGTAATGTATGAATATCACTTTGTTTCGGTAAAAATACTACTGGTTTGAATTTTCTGATCTAAAATGTAAATTTTGGCTCAATTGTGGATACTTTCCCCTACTACAACAGCCGTATGAAAAACATTAAAATTAAGTCTAGAGATGCATGGAGCCGCATGGAGCCACCTTGTATACTTTAAATACTACAGGAGCCGTATGGAGACCATTTAAATTAAGTCTAGAGATGCATGGAGCCGCATGGAACCGCATGCAGACCTTTTAAATAAAGCCTAGAGATGCATGGAGCCACCTTGTATACTTCAAATAGTACAGGAGCCGTTTGGAGACCATTTAAATTAAGTCTAGAGTATGGAGCCGCCTTGTCTACTTTAAACACTACAGGAGCCGTATGGAGACCCTTTAAATTAAGTCTAGAGATGCATGGAGCCGCATAGAACCATCATATAAACTTCAAATACTACAGGAGCCGCATGCAAATCTTTTAAATAAAGTCTAGAGACGCATGAAGCCACCGTGTAAACTTTAAATAGTACAAGAGCCGCATGGAAACCCTTTAAATTAAGTCTAGAGATGCATGGAGCCGAATGAAGCCACCTCGTATACTTCTAATACTATAGGAACCGCATACAGATCTTTTAAATAAAGTCCAAAGATGCATGGAGCCGCATGGAGACCATTTAAATGAAGTCTGGAGATGCACGGAGCCGCATGGAGCCACCATGTAAACTTCAAATACTACAGGAGCCTCATTGAGACTATGTAAATGCAGCTTCTTGTATTTCTAGACTTTATTTAAAGGATCTGGATGCGGCTCCTATACTATTTGAAGTTTATACGGTGGTTCCATGCAGCTCCATGCATCTCTAGACTTCATTTAAAGGGTTTCCATGCGGCTCCTATAGTATTTGAAATTTGCACGGTGGCTCCATGCGGCTCATTTAATTTAAAGGGTTTCCATGCGGCTCCTGTAGCATTTAAAGTTTATACGGTGTTTCCATGCCTGTCTTACAAAAGTGATAAAAGGATTGGGGAAATGTGATAAAGGGTCAGATCATGAGCATTATGACAGAGTTTAAGTTTAAAAGTATCTAGATTTTGGATGAAGGAAATGCGTTTTGGGTGACAGGTTTAAAACCAATTAAAAGAATAAAATTAGAGAGAAAGCGGTTTAGGTTAAGTTTAGCGAAAAGATTTGAATCTAATTTCGGAGAATCTTTAGTTTGGAGGCAGAAGAAAGACTGACGTCACAATGCTTGACAGACATTAGTGCAGCCAACACAACGTCAACATTACACTATCAGTCAGTAGAAAAAGCGTTTGGCAGCATCAAAAGTAATTAAAGAATAGGTGTCAAAGTTAATTTCTTTAAAGGGTTAAGGTACGGATCCCCAAGATAACATTGTTGGAGAAGCAACAAAAAGTTTTTTTATCTTTCAGTTCCGGTTAACCACCCAGCATCAAATCACTTCCTTGCTTTGCATCTGCACGCTATTCAAACTGACACTTCTTCACACAAAACTATGCTGCAGGCGAGTTCAGCGACAACACTGATGGAATCAACAACTTTTAATAAATTGGGCACAATCAGCGGATTTCAATTAACACTGAAGAATCTTAAACCACGCGCGGAAACAAACAAGCGATTAGTGGTAACGGTGAAGACCAATTTTGACGGAAACATCAAAACTAGCGGAGGAAGTCGAAAAGCAGATGTTGAGGAGCATCTCGGAGAGTGGACAATGGGAAGAGGTAGTCTTCTTGAAACAGGAAACCTTAATAGTTTGACAGAATGGATGGGATGACCCCCCGACAGCAAAAGGATCAAATTGCCAACTTAACAACGAAGGAAAAACCAGCGCCAGCGGCCAATCCCACAGAGAAGAAGAGGCCCATCATTGACCCCGCAGTGGATGCATGCTCAAGATCTACACGTCTGAAAACCAAAGTTTAATCTGCGAAATCGACACCAACTTGCGGCTACTCACTTCGGGCCATACTGCATTACCAAGGTGCAGAGGTAACCGTTGCTGAGGCCGAATAAGACCATGAAGACGATAAAGTAGACGTCATCCTTAAACAGGGCTACGGAGCTGCGAGGCTGGACGTTGCAGAACGCGAAGAGCACGGGAAATATCGCTCTCGCCACAACGCACGCGATTAGAGCAGGGAGGTTGGAGTAGGAAGGCTGAAAAAATAACAAATGTGATCACGTGAGACAAGTAGAGTATGCTGGAGCACTCACGATGTGTATGTATCCGGCCGCTGTCCTCCCCATCCAATCAGTGAGATTGAAGAGCAGAAAGCAGGAGACCGGCGTGAAATAAAGATCTAAAAATCCCCATAATCAACAGGACATGAAACACTTCGATATAAGAATCAAAACATAAAAATCAATTCAAAAAAGCGAATTTCTTCCTTTAAAACTTTAATAAAAATTTATTTTCATGATAAGCAGCCAATTAATCTGCATTCATATCAATACAAAAAATACCCGGAAACATTCACTGTTTGGGCAAGATGACGTCATATCATAAAAGCAAAACATCTTTCTAAAAATTGAAAGTTCTATGAAGTCGGAAATATCGGTAAAAAAACATTTGAACAACGAAGCTAGTTGATTATATATTATGACTGCCATCACAATGTGTATGTTTAATCAATGAAAGCGAACTGAAAGCTTTTAACACTTCAAACTCACTACTGACCTCTCCAGGTTTTCTTTTTCGACACTGATTGAACACTAGCAGTGATGGAAGGAAAGCAAGCAAGCGTAATAAAGAAAATAAAAAACACACAAAAACAGTGTACGCAGATCTTTCTAAAAATTGCTTTGAACGGAGGAGACGTCTGCAAGAGAATCGGTGAGAATCGAACTCGCAACAAACTCATCTGGTTCTTCACCTTTTTGAACATCACTTGGTTGAGGATTTCTGTTTCGTTGATCATCCCAGTCGAAACCCGTCGTTGCCGGACATCGCTGTTTGAATCAGGCTCCTCCAGACCATCCGCGGCGTCGGGCCCAGAGAGTAATTTCTTGTTGTCGAAGTGATCAACAGAAGAGTATCGCTTGTCTTTTGATGCGCTGCTATGGAAACCATAGAAGGCCTGGGGAAGCGCGGGTCGTTAAAGGGCGTCACTGGTTGAGTCGACGCGACAGCTCACATTGCGCGACAAGTAGAGATAACATCCAGCAACAATGACGACGACCACGATCGCGGTGACGAAGTACGCGAGGGCGCTGCTTACCGGGCCCGGGCTCACTGCGACATGAGAAGAATAAAACAGCGACATCGTGTGATCGATGAGAAATACTTACCCGCCAGCGCAACGATCCGAGCGAGGGCAGCAAAGAGTCCTCCCATTCCCTGCACAGAACAGTTGATCATACGAACTTAAGCTAGGTTTTTATAACGACGCTTCCGCGAGGATCAGAGGAAGAACTTGCGCCATCGTCCAATCACGCTCGCGTTCACTGAACTTCGCTGCAACCTCCAAACAAACGTCAGGATACGTACCTGGCCGGCCATCATGGCTTGCATGTAGAGAGCAGGCAGCTTCGCGACCATCCCGAAGAGACTGGACTGGAACACAGCCACACCTGAGTTGACCACCACCACGCAAACCATGGTTAAAGCAAAGAATGTATCCTGCCATTTCGTGACGTCAATCTACGATGAACTTATGATTAGATGGGGGCTGATGATGCGGCCGTTGCTACAGATTCATCAAAAAAAAAAAAAAAAACTGCCATGACCTGCTTAATGATCAAGCATCTCACCAGCACTCACTGAGAAAACCTTATCAAGACCAAACCGACTTTAGTTTTCCAACCAGTAACATCAATCTTATTTTTCATTCATTGCGACAAATCTTTATTGCAGAAGCAGGAGACATTATTATCAACAAAGTCAAAGATGGACTACAAACCCTCATAAAAAACAATCAAACTGGAGTTTTGTTTATGTTTTGAATCTACCGTAAAACCTCTAATTTAGCGCCACCCTGTCTCTTCAAGAAGTCGCCGTAAGCGATTTTTTTTGCGGTGAAACTAACCCGAAATCCCTCTTTCAGCATCAGCATTAGCATGGAATAAAAAAAAAAAAAAACAATGAGAAAATGGATCTCTCAAGAAGCGATAGTAACCGCAGGGGAATCCGGGTTAGTAAATCGCTTACGGCGATTTTTGAAAAAACAGGGTGGCGCTCAATTAGAGGCTTTACTGTATGCAGTTGCACATCTGACCCACACAAAGTTTCAATCTGAACAAACAGATGCGCGTGAAAGTCGCGCTGCTCGGGCTTTTCACGGTCGCGGCTCACTTCACAATCTTCCAAAATTCCGCGGCGCCATTGACCAGAGAGGAGCCTTTCGTTTAAGTTTCAAACGCTTTTCTTTATTTGAAGTTTTAAGTAGCGGCAATAAAAGTCTTAAGAACTTTAATGTGAATCTCTAAAAGTGAAAATCTTTTTTTTTTGGTCTTATTGGGTTTCGGAAGGTTTGGTTTCAATTGAAGCAAGTCGTGTGCGCAACGAGCCTAGGAGAAATGCACAATAAGTAGATTGAATTTTTTAAACTTTTTGGTCGCTGCTTCAAAACCATATTTTTTTCTCTTTTAAAGAGTAAATTTAAATTGCTATTTTTCGGTTTTCTATTCTAACCAGTTGCGGAGCACTGACAACTTTTCTAGAAGAGTGTTCTACCCAGGGTTGCCAACTCAAGCTTATCACAGTCCACCAAAACTCTGAGGAAAATAAGCTAGATTCTGCTAGATTTTAGTTCATTTCCGCTAAACTTTAAGCTAAGAACTTAAATTGAAGTTGAGTTAAAAAAACTCTCTTGTACATAAATTAAACGAACAATCAAAAAGCACTTATACCTTTATTTTAAACAGGAAAAGTTGATGTAGAAGGCTGGTGATTGTCTTCACCACAGCCATTTTTAGCATCATCAAGGTTTTCTTTTGAACAAGCAGCAAGCGTTCCAATTTTTTTGAGAACATCATTTGGAAGTTCATAGGTATTACAACACTTATTGTGTCCAATCAAGCCAAATTTTATGGCCAAAATAGAACACATTTTTTTTTCCATTCTGTTTCTGAGTTTGTTTTTTACATTATTCATGGAACTAAATATTCACTCCACTTCTGCATTTGAATGAAGCACCAAATTCTGAAAGTTCCTGAAATGGATTTTCTCCAGATGCATCTTTATGTTGAAAAACCTCAGCCCAAAACTGCTCAGTAACTGTAGTATTTTTCCAACTGATTAAATGAATTGTTCTGTATTGATTTTCAACAGCTTTCAACAGAAATTCTCTCTTCTGGAATCCTTAAAAACTCCATCAGACTGGCAATTGGCTCCTTAATGGGATGAAGAACCTTATCAACAAATAACAAAAATACTTTTTGAAGAATTTTTATATTATCTGGCAGTCTTTGCTTTACAGGGTGCGGATTATGTATGGAAACATAATTTAAACGACTATTATTTCATGAGTATTTTAACTTATGTCATGTAATTTACTAATAATAATTTAGAGTTAATGCACTATTATTATACATTATCGATTTAATTAATATTGATGGATACTCCTCGAATTGCGTGTCGTGAAAGAATAGTAGCGCTTCACTTAGCAGGAAAATGTACCAAAGAAATTGTTTGATCACTTAACGTCTCTCGAAAACTGGTCTGGTTGACCCTACGACGATTCACAAGGACCTTAACTTCCGCAGTTATAAGCTCCAGAAACGCCATTCCCTATCTATTACAGCTAAGGAGAATAGACGCACAAAGTCAAAAGCAATTCTCGATCGGGTCAAGTTCCATGACCATCCACCTACCATCTTTTCCGATGAAAAAATTTTTACGGTGGAGGCTGCTGTGAATAGGCAGAATGATCGCATCCTCTCCGGTGATCTCTCCACTGTTCCTATAGATCATAAAATGGTTTTCGCAGCCGTCACCATAGATGGACACAAAAGCTCGATTATTTTTGTTGAACCCAATACAAAAATAAATTCAGAAATTTACATTGAAATTTTAAAGGATAAAATTTATCCCTGGGTCCTTTCCATCTATGGAAAAGAGCCGTTTGTGTTCCAGCAAGACGGGGCACCCAGCCACACAGCCCGAAAGACACAGGAGTGTCTCACGGTCAATTTTCCTGGATTCTGGGACAAGTCGATTTGGCCTCCATACAGTCCAGACTTAAACGTAATGGACTACTCGATATGGTCCATTTTGGAGAGCAAGGCCTGTACTAAGCACCATTGAAATGTTGTCCAGCTGAAACAGTCCCTGAAGAAAGCTTGGGCTTCAATACCCCCCAAGACTATAGTGTCAGCATGCTCCGACTTCCAACGCCGTCTACGTGAAGTTGTGAAAAATAAAGGATCTCACATTGAATGATTCTATGTTTTTTATTATGTCTATATATATGTCTATGAAATTTGAGAACATCAAATCAATTGGTCCTTTGACTGAAAAATAATTTCAACTTTTCTATGTTCCCATACATAATCCGCACCCTGTAATTGCTTATAAAATGATAAGAGAAACTTCTGACACCTATCTCTTATTGCTTTTTCTTCTTGTATAAAAAGTTTGTTGTCTTCTGACAAGTCTCTGATCTTTTTCTCAGATCTATATCCCAAGTATGGTTGTGGGTTTAGAAATTCTTCTATATTATAATTAAGGTAATCAAATTTTGATTATGGATTTATTAACTTATTGGCAATGGATTTCAGTCGTCAAGTAGCTTTATTTTGTTTACTACTTTTGTTTCAAAGAGTTTATTAACTCGTTGCACTTCTACCAAAACAGGATGGAGGCATAGCAAAACAGCTAGGTTCTCATCTTTATACTGTACATTTAGTCAAGATTTCAGCTGTGTAACATCTTTCATTCATTCTCGTCACATCACATCAAAACCTTCCGAAGATGCATGGGAAACTGCTAATTGCAAGGAATGACATAGAAATCTAAATAATAGAAGGTGCGGAATTTCTTTCTTTAACTTCGAAAATACTCCATTGTTTACTCCTACCATAACACTGGCACTGTCTGTGCCAATTGCTACAAGCTTTTTGTTCAATAATTCTTGTTTTAATGCATAAACAATTGCATCAGCAGTGCATGTTTCTAACTCAATGAGATTAAGAGATGTTGAAATGACCTTTTTGCTACTTTTACTAAAATATATTACAGCAATTCCAAGTATTTTGTTCACAGTAATGTCATTAGACTTATCAAGAAGTAAGCTGCAGTTTTCCATCACAAATCCAATTCAGTCTTCTATAAGGTTGTTGTGAAAATAAGGGCCTAGAACAATTTTTATTATTTCAGAGCACTTTGTTCTTTCAATTAGCAGACTAGAAACGGTCTTGCTGTTATTAATAGTATTCTTCAGCATTTCTGAAGATGATCGCAATTCAATATTGGTGAATGACAAACCAAGTTTAATGCAAGTTGTGCTTCCAAACGAGAGTTTTTGTCAGATTTTTTTACCAAAAATTGGGTAATTTCTGGCACTGGAGTCTTAACAGCATTACTATGTTTCGTAGAGCTTGACTGAACGGTTAAATCTGAATATTTTGCAGTTACAGTACACTTACACACATTACAGTATGCTCTTGAGGAATCGCTTTTCACCTCCTCAAGCCAGCCTTTGAATTCACTTTTTTGTTTCCATTCACTTCTAAATTTCTGAGTGTATGTTTTAACTTTCGGCGTGATTAGAGTTAAGAATGTCCATAAACTGAAGCAACTTAGAAACTTAACAAAAAAAAAGCCTTGGGATTTGGGAATTGTCTAAATAGCTTCAACATCATGATACATTAAAATTAAAAAAAAGTAAAAAATCCGCTAAAGTTTAAAAAAATAAGTTGAATTTTTCGCTATCCGCTAAATGTGATATTTTTCGCGCCAGATGCTGTAAAAATAAGCTAAATCTAGCGGAAAATAGCTAAAGTGGCAACCCTGGTTCTATTTCGCCCATAAAGACTAACTTATCAGGGTGAGGTCCGACTCGTTTGTGACGAAATGGCAGGCGTCGCAACCACGGCATCGATGCTTCAGCCTAGCAAACACTCGACCTTGGTACTACGACTGACACAACAAGTCAGCGTTATTACAAAACAACACCGCGGTTAGTAATAACGCTGACGTACTGACGCGCAACTAAACTGGAATCGTGTCTTTGTTTTCACTCCACTCCCGTCTGACTTGGCTAAACTTAAAATGCGCGGTCTGACGTCACTCGAACCGGTATACATTCGATCGGGAGGAAACTGCCTGCGAGTTTGAGGAGAGCGCTCTACTCACCGGAACAAGAACAGTGGTGATGATGAAGATGATAATGATGATAGTCACCGATGCCAGCATTCTCACCCTTTCGGCCACCCTACGAAATATAAAGTTAAACGAGACTTAACAAAGGCTACAACCTTTTTCTACCGCAGTGCCGCCGTATCTGGTTGACCGCAAAAACGACGTCACAAACAGATGACGTGTTTGCAGCTTTAAATCCTATTCAAAACAAAAGCGCGGATATCTTATAAAATATCTTCGGGCGAATTATGAAGGGCAACGCAGCGGGGCAGGATATTTGGGGGTCAACAACTGATTTTGATAAATCGATTTAACTTCACTAGTTTTTGCTTTGTCCCTATCACGGCCAATGATTGTGACGCTGTGGGTTAAGATAAACACGGAAAGTTGTGGTCGATACACTAAAAATTTTGAAATTTAAAGGTTATCATGTTGGAGTTCAAATATTTCAAATAAGAATATCTATATAATTTGGTTAGCAAAAGTTTAAAATTTATTAAAACGGATGAGCATTTATGGGTTACGAGGTAGATTAGAAATTTGCAGAGAAAATCTTTTCACCAAAGTGATTTCAGAGATTGATTTTGGTGTTTGCAGAATCGCATCTGTGCAAGGGCAGTGAACACGCTTTGAACAAGGTCAGGTGCAGAAATAACAAGGGAAGAACGGGGGAGGACAGAGGGGCAAGGGTGGACGGACAGCCAAAATGATGGAAACGAGGCGACAAGATCGCAAAACAGAAAATGTTGTTGAACGCGACAGGCGGGGCACGAGATGATCGAGTTCGTTCTCTCTCGGGCAGAATGGCCTTGTTGCTAAGCAAATACTTATGAAATTATAATCACGGGTAAAATAATCAGAAAAATAACATTTGGAAATGGCAACTTTCAATTGTTGCATTTTTTTTAGACTAAAACAAACACAACGTATTACGCGGCAGGCATGTTCAACTCTTTTGGCGTGACCCGCAAAGGAATTTTAAGTCACAGGTTTAATTCGGAATATTAATTAATTCCAAAACCGTTTGGACTTGAAAGAGTTTAGCTTCCATGTAAGACCTACCCGATGAAGTTTTTCAATTGAAGATCAAAATATAAAAGTTTCAATTTTAAACAGCAGCTCCCTCGGTTTAAGTTGAAGACTTTTTTTTTAGTTTTTACTTTCAAAGCTCTTTCGCAAAAAAAGGTCATCACTTGGTTTTCTAAACGGATTGCGGCCCGCCGCAAATTTATTGACAAAAAATTCCCCGATGCAACCCGCGTAAGTCCACGAATCGCCACGCCTGTTCCATGGGGTTTGGAATCAAACATTCTTCAAATGAATAGAAAGGTCGCGAGGTTTCCTCGAAATTTCGTGGACCGCCTAATGGTGATGAAGAGGGTTTGTTAAAGTCCATAACTATCAAAACTAAGTCATGTCAGCTAAGGAAACAGAAAGAAACAAAACGCGACACACATCAAGCTAAGGAGCAAACCTCTCCTGGAGCAAGGTGTTGAGGAACTGGAAAAGGACGGCCGGAAGCATCGCGCAGAGGGAGAGCGAGTTTTCGAAGAGACTCTGCAGCTTGTTTAACGGGGGGGTGGCGGCAGTCGTCTGTCTGCTCAGATCCGTCTCATTGTAAGGCGATTGTGACGTACTAGGGGGAGAAACAGTAGCGGGAGGATCATCCGTGCGGAGTTTGTACATCCAATACTGAATTTAATTGAAACCATGGAAGTGGCTCATATACAAAATTAGGAACGAAACACATTGCATTGCACGAAGAACAAAAAAATCTGTGGTCACCTACGTCATTGGCTGTGATGAAAAAATTCCAAGGAAGAAGAGTACCAAGTCCCAGGATGTAGAAAATTATATAGACGATGTGGAATCTGCACGTAAAAGGCATTTTTTTATCGCTATTTAAACAGATGTACAGAGTTTTAACGAGAATTTCTGTTAGGAGCGTAAAGGTTTCAATAGTGGTGTATAATCGGTATGTCTACAGTGGATTTTTCAACAAGAGTTGCCCGCTTTGAATTAAGGTTAAGATGTAAGAGTAAAGTTGCCGATTGCCCTGTATATGTTGCTTTCTCTATCGTTTTAATATTGTTTGTATTTGTGCCGCGAGCTTTGTCGCTAGTCTAATTTAAGGCCCGTTTCCACTAAGAGCGTGGAAAAAAGCATTCTTTGTTTGTTTTATTAATTTTTTTTGCGCTCGCTTCAATTTTAACCGCTCGCTTCAATCGAAGATCAATAAAAGAGACAAAGAATGCTCTTTTCCACGCTCGTAGTGGAAACGGGCCTTTAGCTCTTTCTTTTCCGTAATTTTTCTTTCCAATAAATTTATTTAAGCAACTGAATAAAGACAGGTAATCTTAGGCAGCAGTTATAGCAACAAATAGCTTCTACAATCTTAAAGAATTCACAATCATAAAAAGTTTCGATACAATTACTTGATGATAGCAGGAATCTGGTAACACTGGGATTTAATAAGAGTTACGGTCGCGTTATCTTGCTAACTAGCCACTTACACGAGTGGTTTAAAGCGTTATGTTGGACTCGCAGCAAACATTCAGCATGTGCGATGAACAAGATCATGCAAGTATAAAAGTAGCAGTCCTACAACAACGACGCTATTCGAAGGGCCGAGAAGCTTGGAAATCGTAAAAGCGAAAGATATACGCGGCGTTATGGTAAAGATTTGAAACCAAACAAAACAATCGCAGGAAAATGCTTTGAAATGAAATGGACACAACAAAATCTCAACAAATGAACACGAAGCTGCAGCAAAAAGCCGAGCATCGCGTCATGCGTGAAGTCACAAAAACTGCAATACAAAGCGCTGAACAAAGTGCAAGTCTTCGCACGCATGTGCGAGTGCTTGAAAGAATAGCACATTGCTGCTACAAATCAAATGTCTTGTCAGAAAAGCTGAATTAAGGCGGGGTTCAATTCGAAAGCAAACACACACAGAGGAGTTGACAGGCACGCGCACCGCCTGAACCGGCTGCATCGGGCCAACCTCACCTGTCTCTGGGTCCAATCGTTATCGGACTGTGGTCGGGAAGTCCTTCAAGGGCTGGGGAAATAGTCTGGTAATCAGCTTGACCAACCTCTGGACCATCCAAAAGGAGGCGCTGTGAGTCGGACAAATCTAAACAAACGCGCGACTTCACACCACGAGACGACTCGAATGCTTTGAGCTTCGAGCCAACCCGTCGAAGGGTAATGAAAACCAATCACGGGGTCAAGGCTAACTCAGCGACCTCGCGGGATTCCCCGGATCAAATAGCAAAGCTTATGAACAAACCTGTCATCACTTAAGCAGAACAACCACCAAACATGGTTTATATTAAATCTAGAATGTTGAGTTCATAATTTTTACACGAGTCACCATCGAGGTCGAAAACAATTAGAGAGGATTGCAGAGGACAACGATAACGCCGAGCTTATTCTACGTCGATTGTCAGCTTTGACACAATGAAAGCAACAGTTTTCGAAAACTTTTATATTACAAAGCAAAATACATATTGGAAACAACGAGGTTACGTTCAGACAGTCCATGGTTTAGACATCACCTTAAGTCTTAATTAAGGAAGTACATTTGCAATTAGATTCAATGACATTTCTACCAGCACGTGTTTGGTCTGGCCCGAGCCAAGCTAACCCAGGTTCCCAATTCTTTTGCAGCACCTTTCCTTAGATGTTAGTCATTGATTTAAAATTCAAATTAGTAAACAACAATAGGCAAGCTCATGCCGTTAACAACATGGGTTTGTTTTTACCAGGGCTGGGGAGTAGTGGTAATTCCTATTCCGGAGTAAAATATTTTTTCTTAATCCTACTCCGGAGTAATTTTTTTAAAAGTTTCTCCACTTAGAATCAGTCTTAGATTTTTCAATATTCGTAACAAAATCATGGAGTTCTCTAAAAAAACAAGGCCTTCTATTGGAATCAGTTTCAAATTTTTCCATTTTTGAGAAAAGATCATAAAGTTCTCTAAAAAGAAAAAAAAAAAGTCTTCACTTGTAACCAAAGATCTTTAATTGGAATCAGTCTTAAAGTCATTTTTGGTGAAAAAATCATGGAGTTCTCAAAAAAAAAAAAGTTTTTCACTTAGAATTAGTCTCGGTTTTTCAATTACAATGTTCTAAAAATTCCAGACAGTATGGCAAATCAATAATGCAGTAGAGGAGTAAGGGGTAATGAATATTTTTTGTTACTCCTACTCTTTGGAAAAACCAGGGCACTTCGCTTCGAGTGTTGGCGCGAGTATTTGCTGGTTTATTGATTTTTTTAGAGAAGCAAAAAAATCATTAACAATAATACTCCCACCAACAATCGTAGTGGAATGGAACATTCTTGGTTGTTTTATTGATTTTTTCACTTCTTTCTACACTTAAGCGCTAAGCGAAGCAAAAAAAATCAATAAAAGGAAGAATACTCCATCCCACGCTTGCAGTGGAAATGAGCCCTAACTCGCAAAAAAACAAACTTGGTATTTTGCATTGTAAGGAGGATAAAAACAAAGCTGATTTAAATTGGACATCATAGGTGACATTGTTCAGGAATATAACTATACGTTTTTTGCGTCATAAATTTTTCCCATTATGAGCAACTCTGTTTACTTGAAAACGCAACCAAACAAAAAAGCAATTAGTGATGAATTGCATCCATCAAGTGATGGCTTTTTTGTTCATTCAGTGCTTACCGAGGAGTGCAATCGTCGTGCAAATTTTTACAGTATTTCCATTAACAAAGCCAAAAACCTCTTGAGATAAAATCACACTTTTCGGAATCTCAGACAAAAAGGTTGATCTCATCGAGTTTTATCGTAAACAAAAGTTTTGAAATTGATGAAATTTCAAATTTTTTTAAGGAGGCAAAATGAGTAAAAAAAATTTGAAAACTAGTTTTTTAAAAACGCGTTTTACTTGGCGCACATAACACATTCAACAATCTATCTCTATTCTCTACCACAGTTAAAATCGTCGTCACGGTCAATAGTATTGTTTCACAATTGTTTGAGTTAAAATTAAGTACCTAAAACGAGAAGCACCAGACTCGAGTTTCGCTCTTGTTAGAACTTGTCAGTGATGCATATCTCACTGAGATTCGAATCGACTAGATGTTTTAGATGGCTTAGTTTTTAACTAATTGTTGTATTTTTGCAGGCTTACACAAAGTTATTAAAGTTTAAACAACAATTATAACAATATTAAATTATTCACATAAAAATACTTAGCAAATTGTACCTTAATCAAATAGAATCTTTAGTTAGTTTAACGTAATAGCTTCAATAAATCGACTGCCAATAGTTTATAACAGACGCGCAATTTTACCTTCCGAATTTTAACTTCCAAAAAATAATCGTCAGGAAGCGCTTATTAAGATCGAGACGCGTTTGAAAAAAGCGAAAAGCACTATGTCATGATATTACACAATTTCAGAACACTAACTATTCAAATCCTCATGTTAACCACTATATGTTTGAGTTGGATGTAGCTGATTTCCGGGTTTGATATGTAATTGTTTATTGTGCCATTAGTTTTACCGATTATTGCTCAGAGTAAGAATCACCTGAGCTCGGCAACTCGTAGCTTCTTTGTCACTACACAAGTGTAAACTGATTGAGAGAAAACTTATCATTTATTGTGCAAAGGCTTAGGAAATTCTATATACAAAAAAAACAAAGCCTTTTACTACAACAGCATTCCATCTATTCACTTACATAACAACTAGCCTAAACACAGTATATTGAAATAATGAAGGGCGCTGAAAGTTAAGCCAGCAAATACCAACAAATTTTACGTTTGTATGAGAGTAATCAAAGTTCAGAAGCTGAAAGCTTACGACCTGCCAGACGTCTGCCCAGTGTGTCCAAAATCTAGACAGCTATTTGTGTAGATTGCACAAAAACTGTTTAACAACCTAGCTAAACTGAGAATTTGTGCTGCTAAATGGACAAATTATAGATTGATCACAGGATACTGTAAGTGTACTTGCTTTGTGTTTTCATGTCCAGGGCCCCAGTAATAGGCTTCCTGTAATAGATTTACCTAGAACAACTTAGGTTAAGCTTAATTGCCAACAAAGTTGTGCAGGAATGAAAAACTCAAAACCAGTGTTACCTGTAACACTAGTTGATTATTTTTTTGTTTATATAGTTTTTCTAACATTTCAGAAGACCTATCCTACCTTTCAGCAACATTGCTCACAAAATACCAGCAAAATACGATTCAGAAAACTTTATCTGATATACCATTGCTACTATTTTCTAATGTTCTACTTAGAAAACAGTATTGTAGCATTGTAGCAATTAAACAGCAATGTTATTGTTGGACAAAGAACAGTATTGTCTCACAAGTAAAACATCATAGCAAATCAATTTGAAAACAAAATTACTTTGTGAAAATGCTTTTCACAACACTATTTCACCATCTGAAATGCATTATGATCACTTTGACCCTGGTTGTGCAAAAAAAAGGTAAGTAATGTAAAGCTATTTTTCTCAGAAACTAAGGAAGATTTTGAAACAAAAACACTACTCAACTCCTCTGGTAACTCTGAAAAAAGAATATACCATTCAGTTCATTCACTGCATTCACTCCCATATGCTGAACATCTAAATACAATTTTCAAAACACCATCAATACTGATGATGACAACAGCTAGCTTAAAAAATATACAGTGGCGACAAAAAGTTTAGATACACCTAATTGTTTTTTCCTTAATCATATTCAAAATTGGTATAGAAAGTTCTAAATTATAAATTTAAATTCAGCGTGAAAAAATCTTTTGAAAGATGTTAATTAATCATAAATTTATTACAACTTAATTATTTCATTAATTAATGAATTTAAAATTACATATTTTGATGCGGCAAAAAGTTTAGATGCACCTAATTTTTTTTTTTTATTCAATTATAACTTTATTCAAAATTGGAGTAGTGAGTTCTAACTTACAAATTTGAATTCAGCATAAAAAATAGAATATATATTCATAAAAATAGACCAATTAACTTATTAATCAAAAATGATTGTCTAAACTTATTGTCACCTAATTGTCAACAAAACAATAATATCTTATTTTACCAACAATTAAGTGACTATAAGTTTAGATAAACATAATAAAATTGCTAAAATCATTTGTCATTTCAAATAAAAATGTTAACTGACAAAGGTTTTAGTTTGAAAAAAAGGTATTTTAATATTCTAAATACATCTTAGGTGGGTAAACAGTCCAGCATTTCACCAACATTGCTTGTTGTACAGCTTTATCCAACATTTCACCAACAGTTGGACTGTACAGCTTCATCTTGAAGGATTGTTCTACAGACAAATACAAAAAAAATCCAGTGGATGCTTTAAAGATAAAAAAAAGGTGCAGTAGACCAAGAATAACTACCCCAAAGCAAGAAAGAATTGTTCATTGCTAGTCTTCAAGCAATAGAAGATTAAAAGTTGTTGACATTAAAAAGCATATTGAAAGCAATTATGATGCCAAATTATTTGTTTCTACTGTGAAAACATTTTGAAATGTTATGGCTTGAATGGTTGAGTGACAAGAAGCTTTTAATTTCTTCAGTTCAGTTCAGTTTTCTTTTATGAACAAAATAACAAAATGTTGAAGAGTTTTGTGAGTTGTTGAAAGACAGGGTTAGAAAAAGGAAGAAGCAACAAAATGAGTTGACGTTGTGACTTGCTAATTAGCGATGAAAAGTGTGACCTGTTGTATCATATAGAAGCAAGGTTGCTTCACCTTCTTTGAAGAACAGATTGAAGCGTTTGCAATTGGCCAAAACTCATATTAATTGGAGCATCAAAGATTGGTCTAGGATCTTTTAGAGCAGTGGTTCTTAACCTTTTTCTACCCAGCGCCCCTTTTTAGAGATTTCCATAGGATGTCACCCACCATAATGTAACTGCTAAAGATGATGAGTTATACCAGGGGTGGCCAACCTTTTTTACCTCAAGCGCCAATTTGATTCAAGTCCAGTTCAATGCGCAGCACAAACAAAAGATATCAAAACATCAACTCAGAATCGATCTCGTCCCAAAATTATCAAACCCTATTTTTCGTCCCAAAATCATAATGCTCTCTAAAAAAAAAAGGTCTTCACTCAGAATCGATCTCTGATTTTCCTATTTTTCGACCGAAAATTACGTGGTCGTCTGATATAGTTAGATATAACTTGTGAAACGTTTTTCATTTGAAATATTTTCCCTGACTGCAATGCGCTGCAGATTGGCCACTCCTGAGTTATACAGTGAAGTGCATAGGATTCTACGCAGTGCTGGATATTCCAATTTAGGTGCCCGAGGCAAGAATTTTCAAAAATTGATGTTGTCTGAGAAAAAAGAGGTCTGATCTTGACTTGCACATTTTTCTCCCGAAATCAGGGTGTTCTCCAAAAAAAAAGGTCTCTGCAATGAGATAAATATCGTACACCTCCAGCGCCCCCAAAAATGCCCCCTGAATATTTCTTCCCCCCCAAAAATCAAAAGCACCCAGGTTAAGAACCACTGTTTTAGAGTGATGAATCAAAGTTCTGTAAGCTGGGATCTGAAGGCAGAATTTAGATTAGATGCAGAATGGGAAAGAATTGAAGCTTCAATGCTTGAAGCCTACAGTCAAAGGAGGCAGAGATTTAATCAATCTATAGGGTGGTTTTTCAATGCATAGTATTGGTCCAATTCATAAAATCAATGGCATCGTGGACCAAAGCATTTATAAAAATATCATGAAAGATGTTTTTCTACCTTATTCAGAAGAATATTTGTCATTGAACAGGATCTTCATGTAAGATAATGATCCAAAACACAAGGCAATACTCCATCAAGTGTCATTTCAATCAAGTGTCATTTGATCAACTATCAGGTCATGATGTTGATCACTATCTAATAATATTCATTAAAACAAAGTTTTTATAAATACTCTATGTAATTGCCTAGATATCATCTTATTGGCACAAGTAAAAAATGTTTTATTTTAGGGGACCTGAATTATAACCTATCAAATCATGATTATACTCATGTCTACAATTTTGCTAAATTAATGCTAGAAAAATTGTGCTTTTCTGCTATTATTCTATCTTCCTGTTTATCAGATTCTAATCCAACAGTGTTAGACCACATATGGATAGCAATCAAATTAAATCGGGAATTATTTTACATTCCATCTCTGATCACTTACCTATTTTTGCAATTGCAAATATGAATAAATCAATACTTTGTTTTAAAACAAAAAGATTATTCAATGAGCAAAACACCAACAAATTTAACCAAACACTTAAAAATAGACATTATTCTTATATTTGATGAACATAATCCTGATTGTGCCTTTGAATCGCTAATGGATACACATAACAAAGCTTTTGATGTCAATTTTCCCTTAAATTTCATGCACGAAAAATATAACTAACCATCAACCATTGCTTGATACTGACTTTATAGGAGCTATTTTAAGACAATAAAGCTTTTAAAAAATGCTTTAAGAAAAAATATTACTGTAAGTAATTTAACAAAATCAAGAATAAATATAAAAAACTATTAAAAAAATTTTTTCTATATGAAAACATTTAGCAAACACAAACATAACATAAAAAAAACTTGGAAAATCATTGCCATACTGTTTAGCATTTTTCTTGAATAAACAATCTTTTTAATGAACACTTTGCAGGTGTGACAAAAGAGCTGGTACATACAGCTGCCATGAAAGGACTTGACACCTGGATCATTTTTGCATGTTCTAATTGCCATGGAGTATTAAAACAATTCTTTACAACACCAAAATCTGTTTTTGTTTATAGTAGTTCAATTATGATTTTCAATGCGCAGTAATGTGCTATTGTTAAGAAATAAAACTGCTTCAAGGTTTTGAGTTTTTCTCAAAAAACTAGGCAGGTCTCAAATCATTTTATGGCAGCTATATTAAATCTGCCACAAAAATTATCAAATATTAAAAAAAGTTTGCCTCCAACAACAACTCAAATCAATTTATTTTTCCCAACAAGTTCTTTTGAAATAAAAAAAAACTACCAGTGAGTCTTTAATCAAAAAGTAGTAGTGGGAAAGATGAAATTCCATTAACAGTCTTGAAAACCACTTTGGTCAATATATTATATGCCCTTTCTTTATTATTTTATTTATCTCTATATTTATTCTCCTGACTCTCAGGAAAACAATGGAGGGGTGAATATCTTAAAGTAAGCAATTACCTTGACCTGCTTCCAGAAATGCTAAAATATTGCTGTCCACTTAAAATTTAATAGAGATATGACTGAAATTTAGAACTGCTTGCCAAGACCACCAAGCAAGGGAAAGTGCCATAAAGCATCTTTCCCAAAGACACAACAGAATGGTGCAAGTAGGTTTGAAACCTGGACCATGTCAATCACAATCCCAGTGCTCTAACCACTCAACCACACGGCCAACAAATGTCCATTTTAGGCATGTATTTAATCTTTCTATGTTAAATGGCAAGTTTATCACAAGGAAACCCATTCTTAAAAAAGGAAACCCATTCTTAAAAAAGGAAACCCAACAGTTGGAAGCAACTATTGACCAATAAATCTGCTCCCAACTATGTCCAAAATCTTGGAAAAAATAATGTCATTAAAGTTATTTTATTTTTCAACAAACTAAACTTTTATTAGAAACACCAATATGGGTTCAGGAAAAACTATTTCATTAGGATTCCTTTAGACTTATCAAAGACTTTTGACCTAAATAATCACACTTTACTTTTAGATAAAATTTGGCATTATGATGTAAGAGGCCTAGTTTATCAGTGGTTTAATAGTTATTTAAGTGAAAGAAAACAATTAGTGTATATGAATAGAATCAACTCAAATACCAGAACAGTTGAATACGGTGTTCCTCAGAGGTCTATTTTTGGACTTATGTTGTTTTTAATGTATGAAATGATTTCCCTAACAGCATAACATGAAGTGAGAGTATTATGTATGCTGATGATACTAAAATATTTCTAAAATATAAATCTTATGAAAGTTTATATTTTGTAAACTATCTAACAGCACTAAATATTGAAAACTGGTTAGGCTGTAATTAAGTTAACTCCTAATATAAAAAAAAAACTTTTTTATGGTTTTTCAAAGACCAAACACTGTGCCCCTTCCAAATTCATTTACACTCTTATTAAAAAACTAATGCATCACCCATAAACCCGAGACAAATTTTCTAGGTATTATTTATAATGAATTCTTCAGCTTGAAACCCCACATGGACTTGCAACTATGAAAAGTTATGAACTTAGGTGTAATTAAAAAATTTCACCTTATTTAAACAAAAAATCACTGGACATCCTTTATCATTCTATGATTGTTAGTCAAATAAGGTACTTTATAACAACATGGTGTAATGGCAACAAACAGTATTAACAAAAATTCAATAAATTGCTCATCTTCTTTCTTTGGAAATGGGTGGTCAATTAAACTGCCCAAAAGTTCATAAGAATGATACATGGAAGACAATTTTAAGACACTGTGTATTAATTGTTTAATGATAGTGGAACATACACAACAACTGTAGGTGGCCTGTTTTATATTTAAATATTCAAAAAACTTGCTTAACAACAGCTTTACCCACTTATTTTCAAACAACTTCATTGAGACTAATATTTTTTTTTATTTTATTTTTATCTCTATATTTATCCTCCTGACTCACAGGAAAGTGACAGAGGCACTATACATAGGGTAAGCAATTACCCCGACCTGCTTCCAAAGATGCCAAGATATTGCTGTTTGCTAGTAATTTAGTAGAAATATGACTGTAATTTAGAACTGCTTGTCAAGACCACCAAGCAGGGGAAAGCGTCATAAAGTGTCTTTCCCAAGGAAACAACAGAATGGCGCAAATGGGTTTTGAACTGAGACCATATTGATCATCAGTCCGGTGGTTTAACCACTCGACCACGCTGCCGAACAAAAAAAAAAAAAAACATAAGAAGCAACTCAGCTTATTTTCTATCATTTTGTAGACTAACTGTAATAAAATAATGTCTCAAATAAAGAAGACCAATTGTTTGGAACAAAATTCCTTTGAATTTACATTTATAAGTGTTTTAATAAAAGATTAAAACACTTATTTAATAAAAGATTGTGTGTTTTAATAAAAGATTAAAACACTTACAAAAAATTCTGAAATGTGCTGAAACATCATATCTTACACTCTTAGCATGAGGCCACGTAAGTCTATTAATTAATAGATTTTTTGAAGTTACATTAGGCATATAGCTTAATGGTTTCTGCTGGTTTTCTTTTGTTGCTGCAGTCATGAAAGTAAATCTGAATCTAATTCTAAAGCCAAGCATAGTAAGAGTAGCAAGACAGTGGTTTCATCATGTAGGTGTTGAGTGTTTGTTTGTCTGTGCAGCCAGCAGCAATATACAGAACTGTATTTTGAATAGTTTGCAAATTTTTTAATGCTGGGGTTTGCTATGATAGAGCTCCATATGGTGTTTGTACATTTCAAATTGCAATGAGTGATAGCTTTCAATGTAAAAACAATTAGCTTTTTTGTTTACCCTATTTGTTAAAATTGAGTGCATTGAAAATGTGTAAATTGCTTTGCTATAGCAATGGTGACATCTATCAATTAATTTAGTTTTATCAACAAACAATAGTTAGTCTCTTCTTGAAGAGACCTTACTTTTGTACTATAAATTATGCATAAATGACATAAAAAAATAAAATTGTATTGCACTGTTCTAACAAGATTCATTTAAAAAAATAATTAATCAAGCAATACATTTTTTGTTTAAAAAATTCCACATTAAGTAAACATGCATAAGTTAACTGAAAACTCAAACAGTACTCTTTGACAGCAATTAAACAAACACTATTCACTAATTACTATCAATATAATGCAATTACTAATTTTAAAATTATGCAATCTCTTACTCACATTCTTTACCGTTTTCTTCCATCATGAAGCCAGCATATGCCAACTCAGCAAATACGATGCAAAGGCAAACAGTAGCTCTACATACAAATTTGTATATACCTCTCTTATTAACTGAGTTGCACCCAAACCTCTTACATATGTTAAATTTCCATAAGTTACTAAAATTGTGTAAAAAATAAGATCTCTTCAATAAGTGACTGTGAGTGATTTTTGATAGTGAAACTAACCTGGAATCCCTCTGTGCTTATTATCGTTTCTTGGGACATCCTTTTCTCTTGGTTTCTTTTTTATTGCCTCCTATTGCTGTTGGAAGGATTTCAGGTTAGTTTCACTTCAACGACAAACAATAACTACGGTCTCTTCTTGAAGAAACCAAAAAAAGAAGTTAAAAAGCTGTAATGTAATAAGAAATTCATAGTAATAAGTAATAGAATCTCAAACCAAATAATTCTAAAAATTAAGTTCAATTTTAAATTTTCTTTATGTATTTTACATATTTGTTTTACATATGTTAACCTAGCCTCTAAGGTTGTTCAAATCAGAGCAGCCTTGGTGCCGGTCCCAAGCCCAGATAAATGGGGAGGGTTGCGACAGGAAGAGCATCCGGCGTAAAACACAATCAAATATTTTTCAATGCGCGTTGTAAAATCTGACTTCATACCGGATCGGTCGAGGCCCGGGAAAACAACGACCGTTACCAGTGACTGGGCACCAAGGGTCACTGGTGGATATGCTACTTGGATGCAAAGAGGTGGAAAGCAGTGGAGAAAAAGGAAGGAGAGTAAAAAAACGTGACTCATTTTCGGAATGATATAATTTAATATACAAAACGAAAATGACGAAATCGTTCGTCTGCAAAATAAAAGAATAAATAATAACACGACTCAAAACTAAACACGCTACTAAACTAGAGCTTAAGCTTACTGAACTAGCGCTTACTAAGTCAGAACACAACTGTAGGCTACAGACAAACGATATAAGCCAAAAAACAACTCTACAGAAAAACCATATTGTGACGCAATAGTACGAACTAAACCATAGCATTTGTACAGAGAGAAATGAAGAGAGGAAGAAAGCTAAGAAGATCAAGCTGAGGGTTGCTACAGTAAATGTTGGGACCATGACCGGTAAAGGAAGGGAAGTGGCGGATCTTATGGAACGAAGAGGGGTGGACATACTGTGTGTGCTGGAAACTCGCTGGAAGGGGGAGAGAGCAAAATGCATAGGTAGATAAAATGTGGTAGCCTACTGTGGAAGTGGAAACAAAAAGAATGGTGTAGGAATCATATTGAAAAAGGAGCATGGGGACAGAGTAGTGGAATTATGGAGGGTAACAGACAGAATAATATGCTTGAAGATGGAGCTTGATGTTGTTATGTTGAATCATTAGTGCATTCACCACAGGTGGGGTGCATACGTGAAGAAAAGGAAACATTCTAGCTGGACCTAGATGAGACAGTGGAAAAGATACCAATGAATAAAAGAATTGTGGCGGGAGCAGACCTTAATGGGCACATAGGAGAAGGAAATAATGGTGATGAAGAATGCATGGGCAGACTGGGATTAGGGAAAAGAAATAACAAAGGACAAGCAATAGTAGGTTTTGCTAAAAGAAGGGAACTAGCGATCACCAACACATATTTTGTAAAGAAACAAGCACATAGAGTCACCTACAGCAGTGGCGGACACAGTTCACAGGTGGATTACATCATGCTGAGAAGACGAAGAATCAAGGAGGTGGTGGATACAAAAGTTGTTGTCGGTGAAAGTGTAGCAAAACAGCACAGAATAGTGGTCAGTGCAATGGTCGGACAAAGTGGAGAAAAGCACCAAAACTAGTGAAGAGAATAAAATGGTAGGAACTAAAAAACTCGAAAGTGAACAATAAATTCAAAATGGATGTCATTGAAAGCGGAATACTTAGTGGACAGGAAGACTGGCAAAGAATAGCCTGAAATGATACGGAGCATTGCCAGAAAGGAACTGGGTGAAACATCGGGAAAAGTTAGCACGGCAGGTAGACGGGAAACGTGGTGGTGGAACCAGAAACTATAGGATAAGCTAAAGGATAAAAAAAAGCCAAAAAGGCATGGGATACCATCAGAGATAATGCAAGCAAGTTGGCCTATAAAACTGCAAGAAATCAAGCTAAGAGAAGTGGCAAAGGCAAGAAACAAGGCATATGAGGAACTGTACGAAAAACTGGAAACAAAGGAAGGGGAAAATGAGGTGTTCAAAATAGCAAAGCATAGAAACAGACAAAGCAAGGGTGTTCAACAAGTGAGAGTAATCAAGAGTAAACTGGGGAGATTCTGATGGAAAAAGAGAAAATGAAACAGAGATGGAAGGTGTATTTCGACAACTTACTCAACCATGAAAACCCTAGAGAAAGAAGAGAAACGAGAACAGAAGGGAGAGAAAGGGACGTGGAAGATATCTCTGGAGAAGAAGTCAAAATTGGGTTGAGGAAGATGAAGAAGGGAAAGGCTCAAGGACCTGATGACATACCAGTAGAAGCATGAATTGCTCTAGCAATAAAGGTGTGGAGTTTTTAGTGAACTTTTTCAACAGACTCTTGCGAGGAGAGAAGATGCCAAATGAATGGAGGAGGAGCATGCTTGTACCTTTGTACAAAGGTAAAGGAGACATCAAGGAATGTGGAAACTACTAAGGGATCAAGTTAATGAGCCACACTATGAAATTGTGGGTGAAGATAATAGAAGCAAGGATAGGCCTAAGGAAGGAGGTGACAATTACTGAGCAACAATTTGGGTTCATGCCAGGAAGGAATCTTTTGTCTAAGGATGCTGTTGGAAAAGTGGACTGAAGGGCAGAAGGCAGTGCACTGTGCCTCTATTGACCTGGAGAAAGCATACGACAGGGTACCCAGAGAGAAACTGTGGGAATGCTTGCGGTTAGCTGAAACATCATAGTGCTACATAAAGATTATCCAGGATATGTATGACGGAGCGACAACAACTGTGAGAAGTGCAGCAGGGTTCACTAAAGAATTCAAGGTAGGTGTTGGACTCCACCAAGGTTCAGCACTTAGGCCATTTCTTTTTGCCATCATCATAGACAGGCTGACAGAGGACATCAGGAAGGACGCACCATGGGATATGCTGTTTGCAGATGACATAGTTCTGTGTAGAAAAAATCATAGGGAGCTAGAGGAGGATCTGGAGATTTGGAGAAATGCACTGGAGAGAAGAGGCCTGAAAGTGAGCCGGAGCAAGACAGAATATTTGAGGGTTGAGGGTGTGGATGATGGAGAAGAGTTGAAGCTGCAAGGAGAAAAGGTAAAGCCAGCAAAAAACTTCAAATACCTGGGTTCAACAGCTAGTAATGATGGAAGATGTGAAGAAGAAGTAAGGAGAAGGATCCAAGCAGGATGAATGAGTTGGAGGAAGGTGTTCCGTTCCTAAAAATCGCCCAAATTATGTAGATTCACAATCTCATAAAAAATATCTTTGATTTCGCTTTGGTCCGGCTCAAATAGCCGAAGAAATAACAGTTTTGTAAGTAATTTAAATATTTTACATTTAGTTATAAAAATATGGCAACACTGCATAATTTCGCTTTATTGAAAACATTCTGGATTTCCGCTTGACTTGTTTTTGCATGTGATGCAATAATGCTTATATGTGATTGGCTTCATTGAGATAATTTCAGAACATTCGAGCAACCTTACCAATGGTATAAATACGATCCGCTGAAAAGCAGTATTATTAAATAAGTCGATGTTTCGTTGTGGTAACTTAAAATTGGAAAATAGTTAACTGTGTGAAGTCATAGTTTTTTGGCCGCAAGTCTTTGGTGATCTACGTGATTGTGAAGAATTAAGCTATTGAGCTTTAACCTGTTGATTTGATTTATACTATTCGGGCTCCTAAGTGGATTGGAGCATATTTCTTAATAAAGAAGATATTGTAGTAGTCTGAGCTGTGATTTAGCTAGACTATATTTTTGCTGTCGCTGGTTCGAAGGTCAGATCCAGCAAGAAGATTAAGAATTATCGTTTAGTAGACACCGAGATTGTGTTATTGGCGAGGCCTTCTTAACAGGCGCCAAAAAAGGTAGACGATTAAACAACGTACTAAGTTACCAAATAAATTCTACAAAATTTCAAAAAATTTTTTAACATCGGAACAAAATTTAAAAAACTTTCCAAAATTTAGAAAACTAAAATTTGTGGAAGTAACAAAATTTCAAAAACTATTTACTAAATTTCTCCAGAAGGTGTCTGGAGTTTTGTGCGACCGGAAGTTATCAGCAAAGGTTAAGGGTAAAATGTACAAGGGTGTTGTTAGACCAACCATGCTTTTAGAATGGAAATGGTGGCAGTGACGGATAGACAGATAGGAAAGATGGAAGTTGCAGAGTTGAAAATGGTGAGATGGGGAGTGACAAGAAAGGACAAGATAAGAAACGAATACGTGAGAAGGACTGCGAAAATTGCAAAGCTGGGAGAAAAACTTCGGAATGCAAGGCTACGTTATGGTATGAACACGTAAAAAGGAGAAAAGAGAGAAGAAGACTACGTGGGGAAAAGGATGATAGAGATGGCGGTGCCAGGCAGAAGGAAAAGAGGAAGGCCAAGGAGAAAGTTGATGGATTTGGTGAGAGAAGACATGGAAAAAGTTGGAGCTAGAGAAGGAGACGAAGTAGACCGAGTGAAATGGAGATTACTGTCGTGCTGTGGCGACCCCGAGAAGGGAGAAGCCGAAAGAAGAAGAAGAAATTTTACATATGTGTACATAACAAACAGAAAAACACGAAAAGAATAAAAAAAAAGGTGAGCAAGCGCAAGAGAGATTAAGAAAAGTATCAGCATTTTTTTAAATAATTTGAGATCAGCAATGATTAAACATGCCGCCGCCAATTGAAACTAGGAATTAGCCTTCTATGTAGCCTACTTCTCGTGAATTTGGACTTGTGTAAACTGTGATGCCTCCACAAAAAAAATCACCACTAAAATTCTGGCAGAAAAACGTTTTGTTTTAAAAAAACAGGAAAAAGCCCAGGAAACTACTTTACGCGTTTTACACGCGGGAGAAAATTTATTCATTTTTTTAGCCAACGCACACCAGAGGTGGAGTCGAGACCCAGTGCTTTGAGATCGAGACGAGACGAGACGAGACGAGACGAGACTTTGGAGTAGCGAGACCGAGAAGAGATACGAGACTTTACATATTGTTTTAGTTTAAACCAGGGTTGTGGAACTAAAGTCGGAAGTTGGAGTCGCATGTTTTTCCTAGGAGTCGGAACCGAAGTAATTTTTTAAAATAAGTTCAAGCCGGAGTCGTTTATTTAAATCTGCTTGAGTTGATCGGAGATTTGTATTTGTCTTTGGCCACTCCGACTCGGATTTTCGGTAAATTACTGAAAGCTATAATCATATTTATCATCTGAATGATTCAAAAATAAGCAAGCAAAAATACGGCGAGTACTTCAATAGGCCACTTTTTGGACTTTAATTTAAAGTGCAAACTAAAAACAATTTTGGATTTATATTGACGGCAAAATTTGGCTTTTTATTTATAAAATCAAACTTAGTCATAAGCAGGGCTGGGGAGCCGGAGCCGAAGCCGGAGCGCGGAGCCGTGGAGCCAGCCAATTTTAGAGAAGCCGGAGCTGGAGCCGAAGCCTTTCTAAACATTTCTGCGGAGCCGGAGCTGGAGCCACAAAAATTTTAATAGCTCCGGTTCCAGTAATGGTTCATAGGATCAACTTCATAGAATGAAATTGACTGTTATGGATTTTTAAACATTAATATAAAAATAAATTTTGTGTTATACGGTATAGATATCTTTCTTTTCATTTATTAAGCAAAAACATCTCTGCAGCCTATTTTATCTGATTAAGAAATAGATGAAACAGGCTGTCGGGTTGTTTCTTAATAAATGAAAAATTGTATTTGTTCCGACTTCCATTAAGCGCTCTGCAAAAACACGTCCATTAATTTTTTTCTAATTTATATATATTGCTTAAGTTTAATATAACATTACAATATATATAACTGCAGACAGTATTGTTTTGACCTTTCGGGTCTCGTCAGTGCAGTGAAGTTATCCTAGGAAAGAACAAGGCTCACCAATTTGAACCATGTGGCTAATCTTCTACTTGTGGTTTTTAAGCCACAGTAGAGTCAAAGCCCAGTGATGCCAAGAGAGCTCAAATCATATGAAATAATGAGCCTTGCATGGCGCGACAGCATCACTGTCTTTCCAGCCGAAAAGCTCAACCCACAAAAGCAGGGAGCATAATTAACTATATATATATATATATATAGTAAGATTAACAATAGCGAAATCACGAAAATAAAAACAAAGCTAAAACCAACAGACTGTTTCACCCATAAAAGGGATCATCAGGAAAGTCTAAAAAGTAAAATAAAATAAAATAAAGTTAAGATAAAACTGCCAGAAAGAATTGAAAACAATAGAAAAAAACTGAAAAAACTTTAAAAATTTAAAAAAATTTAAACATTGTAAACGCTTATTAGATCAGAACATCCCATCACGGACTCTGCTAAACTAAACTGATTAAGATCGGCGAGAAAACACGAAAAAAAAAAAAAAGGAAAAGCGCGCGAAAGAATTACAAATACAAATATTATTTCAAAAATTAGAGATTTAAAAAGGGTTCAAGTATCGGCTAAGGTAGAACGTTGTACGCGGCAAAAAAAAAAAAAGAAAAAAAGAGAAAAATGAAAGAAAATCTGTTAATGAAAAAATGCAAGAAAGAAAGAAAATTGTTGATACCAACCTTATACAAACAGACTTCCTCGACGTTACCCTGAACCTTTGCACAGGCAGATACTGGCCGTATCGTAAACCAAATGACCAGCCCCTTTACATCAATGTGCAGTCCAATCATCCACCATCGATTACTAAGAAGCTGCCTTATATGATCGTCAAACGCATTTCCGAGATTTCTTGCAACGTCGACGTTTTTAGCAGTTCGTTACCTGCGTATGAGGAGGCGCTTAAGCAAAGCGGACACAAGATCCAGCCGCTCCCTTTTGAGCGTGCAGTAGAAAGGAACAAACGTCGACAGAGAAGAAGAAAAGTTATATGGTTTAATCCCCCATATAATAAGCGGGTTTCCACCAACATCGGGAAAGCCTTCTTCCACCTCCTGCGGAAACACTTCCCTCCATCAAACAGGCTGCATAAAATCTGCAACAAGAATGTGGTTAAACTCAGCTACAGCTGTACCCCCAATATGGCAGACATCCTCTCAGCCCACAACAAGAAGTTCCTTAAGTCCCATAACGGCAAATCAGAATTTAAACCCTGTAACTGCAGATATAAGCCGTCATGCCCATTGAATGGCAACTGCCGAGACAAAGCAATCGTTTACCAAGCAACTGTACAAGCCAAAGACCAATCCAAGAACTATATCGGACTGTGCGAAACCAAATGTAAAGCAAGATTCTATAACCACAACCATTCCTTCAATTCGAATTCCAAAAGAAACGCAACAAAACTTTCGAAATTCATTTGGTCCTGCAAAGATTCTGGTATAAATCCTGCTATTTCTTGGAAAATAATTTGCCACGCAACACCTTACCAACACGGGGGCAAAGTATGCAACTTCTGTCTGGCAGAAAAATACGAAATCTTAACTGCAAATGATGACGCTCTGCTAAAGAAACGAACCGAATTGATCAATAAGTGTCGGCATAAAAATAAATATAAATTGATTAACGCCAAACTTAAACTGTGTTTTTCTTTCATTTTTCTCTTTTTTTTTTTTTTTCGCCGCGTACAACGTTCTTGCCGATACTTGAACCCTTTTTAAATCTTTAATTTTTGAAATAATATTTGTATTTGTAATTCTTTCGCGCGCTTTTCCTTTTTTTTTTTCGTGTTTTCTCGCCGATCTTAATTAGTTTAGTTTAGCAGTGTCCGTGATGGGATGTTTCGATCTAATAAATGTTTACAGTGTTTGAATTTTTTTAATTTTTAAAGTTTTTTTAGTTTTTTTCTATTGTTTTCAATTCTTTCTGGCAGTTTTATCTTAACTTTATTTTATTTTATTTTACTTTTTAGATACCCCTGATGATCCTTTTATGGGTGAAACAGTCTGTTGGTTTTAGCTTTGTTTTTATTTCCGTGATTTCGCTATTGTTAATCTTAATTTAAGCTCTAACTTTGTTATCGAGCACTTTAGAAGAACTGATTTTTATACAGTGTTATATACGTATATAGTATGTAGAGAGAGAGAGAGAGAGAGAGAGAGAGAGCAAGAGTGAATCGATCTTCATTGCAAAGTGCTCAAAGAAAAGATCAGAGCAATTTCGTACAAAATTTATTTAAACTCTATTTTAAAAAATCTCAACAGTCTATTTCATCCAATAAAATCAGTTTTTTATTCATATTAAGGTAAGAGAAGGGGAGTCAGGTCATCTTAATATGAATGCATAACCTGAGTCATTTTTTCCTATATGACATCACAGGAATTGCATTATTTGTTTCATTAGTTTAACAAATTATTCTTAAAAAAAAATCTCAGCTAAATAGTACTCAGCTCTATAAACTTTTGTTTGTTCAACTTCTTCAAATAAATATAAATAAAAAAGAAACAGATGATAATTGAACGTAAAAAATTTTTGGTATTAAAAGATGTTAAAAGGAATAAAAAGAATAAAACCTGTCCTTCATCAGCTGTTTAATTAGCTGTTTTTATTTATAGTTATATGAAAAAATTGAATAAAAAAAGCTTATAGAGCCGAATGGTATTTAGCTGAGATTTTTTGCTTAGAAAAATTTTTTTAAATAATTTTCTAAGTCGATGTATCCTACAATATATATACCACTCTTTGCAAGTTTGAACCTGTTTTACTTTTCGACAGTTTTAATTATTTTTGTAGTTTAACAAACTACATATTTCAAAGTATAACATTTGAAAAGCTTAAATAATATTTCTATTGTTAAAAAAAAATTAAAATTTTAAAACGACCTCTTATAAATTATGTTTTGCAGAACTACGTATTATTTATAGGATAAGATTGACTTATCGTTCTATGTTTTCTTAATGATGTTAGGAAAGCATAGTACTATGTTTACTAATGATTATAGGCTATTTTTTATTTTTCCTGTAAACACAGAAAGATTCAATAGAATGAAACAGACTGTTTTTTGTTTTTTAAAAAGTAGTTAAATAAATTTTGTATAATATATTTTAATATCCTTTTTCAAATAGAATCTTCTAATTGAAAAAGGATCAAGATTCTATTTAAATAAAGAAGCAACAGATGTTTTTGGTTTTTTCAAAACAGTGATTAAACAAATTTTGTATTAAAATATTGCTCTTATTCTTTGCACTCTGCGAGGACGATTGATTCGCTTTTTAATATACATATAATCTTTAATTTACAATGGCTAATGGTGAACAATTTAAAACAATTAAGAAAGAGGCACTGTACATCAATTATGCAACTAATTAAACTAGGTGCTTTTAAAAAAATTGTTAGCCTCATATAAAAAACAAGGTGAATTCTGACTAAGAAGAATCGGAATCGAAAAATGTTGTTGAAATCGGCATCGGAGCCAAAAAAAAAAATTGGCATCATCCCATCACTAATTTAAACACTCAATGATTAAGAGCAAATAAATATCAAAATTTAATATGACTAAAACATAGCCTAATGTAGCCGTAAGAATTGGATAATTTCAATTTTTTATTTGGTTCAATTTTCGCATGATTGTCACGTCGTAAATTTATCTCTTAAGATTGTAGAGTGAAGATTTGGCTGACTCAATCTTTTTTATTGCCTTAATGTTTCGTCACAAACGTTCTCGCTTATTTCCTCCTGCGTTAAATCTCTTGGGAATTTTTTGTTTCGCGCACATGTGCTTCTAAAGTTTTCCACTAAAAAGATAAAGTTTAGCTATTTGTCAGTGTTGTATCTTTGCACGAATACACAGGTTTATAAAAAAACAATAGTTATAATTCACAAAAGTACTTAGCCAAAAAACAACCGTATTGAAATATAATGCTATTAGTTAGTTTGCTGTAGTAGCTTGATAGCTTTGAACTGACTGCTAAACCAAAATAAAGGCGCATATTTAACTAGTAACAATTATGCTTGGAGATGCGCGTGTCCAATAATTGTTCGAGCAGAAGGCGCTGATTAAGATTAGAGCGTTTCAGAAAACACTACGTCATCTATTGCACAATATCACAACACCTCCCCAAATAAACTACGACAAAAAAATATATATACATTTTAGCAACAATATTTTTTTGGAGGTCTCTTTGTTCTCGCTGATCGTCGTAGATTGTGTCGCCCGTACTCGTCTCCGGTTGGTAGTCTCGGATTGTTGCGTTGGTTCATCGAAGAAGAACTAGATGCGTGGTCAGTCCCGGCTGGAAGTGTTTCTGTAGACAAAACGCTCGTTGGGATTTCACAGGGATCATCATCTTGATCCGAACCGTATCGAGGTCGAAGTTGATCAAGATGTCTTCTCCAAGTTGGTCCTCGAGGAATGACTCGTACATTGACGCTTCGTGTACCATGGACTTTCGTAACTATCGCAGGCACCCATCGTGGGTCACGATCTCTTCTAGGGCCGAAGTACAGTGCGTAACAAGGGTCTCCTAGTGAGTAGTGATGTTCGACTTTCGAAACCACTTCCGAGTCTTCAGCATTTGAATGCTTGCTCGCTTGTCTTGACTGTCTTCCCTGCAGGAGATGCGGAATGGATGGAACCAAAGTGTCAATTTTGGTGCGTATTCTTCTTCCATTCAACAATTCGCTTGGTGACAGTCCCGATGCAAAAGGAATTCTTCTATACTGCATTAGAAATTCTTGCAGAGCTTCCTTTGGAGGTAACGAGGATTTTCTCAATGCCTGTTTGAACGATTGTATCAAACGCTCGGCAGCACCGTTTGTTGCTGGATGATAAGGTGCTCCGGTGAGATGTACAATGCCTCGTTGTTTGCACCAAGCTTGGAACTCTTGAGACATGAATGTTGTGGCATTATCGGTCACCAACGTGTGGGGATATCCGAAATGAGCAAATTCTTGTTCAAGTATAGCAGTAGTACTTTTCGAAGACGTTGAGGTTGTTGGATGAATGCAAGGATATTTTGAATAAGCGTCTACAAGGACTAACCAGTTTCTTCCCAGAAAGTTGATCGCATGGTCCAAGTGGAGTCTTGACCATGGTTTTTCTGGCATCATCCACGGATGGATTGAAGGTTTATCCGGCTTATTTTGAAATTGGCCACAGGAAGTGCATTTGCGACATAGTTGTTTCATCCGTTGCATGCCGAAATGTCCAAGGTGTAATAATTTAAGAATATGATTACGTAGGGTTGAAGGAATTATTACCCGTAAGCCGTAAAACACGCAACCATTCTCTGTTGACAACGAATTTTCCAACTTTTTGAAGTCTTTAAGCTCTTCCGAAAATGCATGCGGCCATCCTTCCTTCACAAATCGCATTAGTTGGGAAAGGATTGGATCCTTGGCAGTCTCTCTGACCACAAGCAATGGATTGTCAGGATTGATTTGACGACTGATTGTTCGAACTAAACAAACGCTATCGACATCATCTTCCATCTCCTCCCCATCAAAACTTGTGTCATTTGAAAATGGCAAGCGACTAAGAGCATCGGCATTGCCATGGTCCTTGCTTCTACGGTATTCCACCGTGTAGTCATATTGATGGACTAGTAATGCCCATCGTGCAAGTCGATTCGCGGCCATTGCAGGAGTACCTTTATCAGGGGCAAACAAGGTCACTAAAGGTTTGTGATCGGTGACCACAATGAACTTACGACCGTACAGAAACTGATGAAATTTCTTCAAAGCGTACACTAAGGATAGTGCTTCTTTCTGTATTTGGCTGTAGCGTCTTTGTGTTGCCGATAAAATTTTAGAAATATTGAGAATCGGACGTTCGCTTCCGTCTGCAAAGCGATGAAATAATACCGCTCCAATTCCGCATTCTGAGGCGTCACAAGATAAACCCAACGGAAGAGATGGGTCATAGTGAGCAAGTACAGTCTCTGTGCATAGTAACCGTTTGATCTTTTTGAAAGATGTTGATTCTTCTTCACCCCACTTCCACTGTTGTCCTTTGCGTGTAAGCTTGTACAACGGCTCGGTGATTTCCGAAAAATATGGAGGTAAGAATTTGGAATAAAACTGCACAGATGCTAAAAAAGATTTTAACGTAGAAATGTTCTTGGGTGTAGGCATTTCTAGTATGGCATCAACTTTGGACCCTTTTGCAATTCCTCGACTTGATAAAGTGTGACCCAGGTAATCAATTGATACTTGGGCGAAAACACATTTCTCACGGTTGCAGCGAAGACCTTTTTCTTCTAGTCTTTTGAACAAAGCTCGCAGGTTCATCAAATGATCTTTTGCGTTGTCACCACTTACCAAAATATCATCGAAATACACGGCAACTCCTCGCAAATTTTGCGTTAACTGTTCCATGATTTCTTGGAAATACCCTGGTGCGGATTTAATTCCGAAAGGAAGTCTTTTCTGCAGTAAAACCCCTTCGTGAGTGCTGAGAGCCAGCTTCTTCTGGCTGTCAGGAGAAAGACAGATTTGATTATATGCATTAGCTAGATCAATCTTACTAAAGCAGTAACCACGTCCTAGCTTGCGCATTAGATCTTCTGGGAGAGGGATTGGTTGACGATGGTCTTCCAGTTGCGAGTTTACAGTTACCGAATAATCTCCACAAACTCGGATGCTTGCTTTTGCTTGACCTGGCAAAGGAGACTTTCGAATAGGAACCACGGGGGTGCCGTACGAGTTAAAATCTGTAAGCTCCCATACACCTCTCTTAATTCCTGCTTCGTATGCTTCGTTTAAATCTTGTAAGATTGAGAACGGAACAGGTCTTGGCTTCTTGAAAATAGGTTTAGCTTCAGGTTTAAACCGTATGTCTAGTGAAAAATCTTTTAGACAACCCAATGTAGATTCAAATAAAGTAGGAAACTCTCCACATAATTGAATACATGCCGCATCTAAAGAGTTTTCTGGACCAGTTGTAGTGACGTGCTCTATCGTTGCAGTAGATTCAGCACAACTTAGGTTTTCTCTGAAGTGATCAGTTAAGTTGGTGAGTTTCAACTTCATCATCGCCAGACGACCTAGTAAATTTAGATTGGGCACCTTAGTGACAATTACAGGAAAGGTCACGTCAGGTGATTTTCCATCAATACTTGCAGTTGATTGAAATTGTCCCACGACGGGTAGCGGGCTACCTTCAGCAACTTGATATCGAATTGTTACAGGTTGTAGAGTGGGTTTACCCAGCGTTTGCCACGTCGCTTCACAGCAAAATGTGTCACTGGCTCCGCTATCAATTTCAAACTTAATTCTGTGGTCATTAAGTCTAATAGTTTGATAGATGGGTGAAACAGAACATTGGACTTTGTGCACCATTTTCATCTGTTGTTTCACAAGCTTATTATCTCTTAGTCGAGACATGCATACAGATTGCAGATGACCTGTTTTCTTGCAGAAGCTGCAAATAGCTTTAATGTGGGGACAAGCTTTGCTAAAATGTCCAGAATTTCCACACCTGAAGCAGGCGGTTTTCTTTTCTTGCGTTTTGGAAGTTTTGGACTTTGCGTGATAAACTTTCTGCACCGACGTAGAAGGTTGACCGTGTACGGTTTCCTTTGCTACTTTGGCTGCTTCTTCCACTTCTTGAGCCACTCTGATGGCGTTGCTAAACTTCAGTTCATCGTCCTTGAGCTTGAAGAGTGTCTTAAAAACTGCTTCGTTGTCGACTGAACAGATAAATTTAGTTCGCAAGGCTTCATCTAATGGATCTTTAATGGATTGAAAATCACATGTAGCTGCATCTTGTCGTATTCTGCTTGCCAGTTCAGGAATAGTTTCGCCAGGTTTGCGTTTCATGTCAGACCAAAACTTGAAACGTTCTCTGACAACAAATCGTTTTGGGTCGAACTGCTCTGCTATAAACGTCTGAATATCATTCATCGTTAGCTCATGTATGCTTTTGACAGGTTGTTGCTGAGCCGCTAAGTTGCTAAGCATTTTGTAAACGGAGTTAGATTGGTTGGTAAGAAAAATTTGTGCTTGCTTGTTGTCGGGAATGGAGTTAGCAGTGACGAATGTTCGGAACCTTGCCAAATAATCAGTCCATAACTCAGATGTGGAATCGAATGGTTGAAAACTTGCCATCGGTGTTGGAACATTTTCTCGCGGTTTGTTCAAGCTGCTTTGTAGAATTTTCAGCTGCTCTTGAAGCATTGTCATTTGCTCTTGGTGTTGCTTGTTCTGCTCGTCGCGTAAAACTGCCATTTGCTCTTGGTGTTGCTTGTTCTGCTCGCGATGCTCGTCGCGTAAAACTGTCATTTGCTCTTGGTGTTGCTTATTTAACAACAAAATCAGTTCAGAAATTTCACTCATTTTGACAATTCAAGCTTTAATGCAAATTCAACAAATTTTCTTTTTTTTTTTCTTGACGCAGTTGAGTTACTTGAATCCTCGTCGCCACTTTTGCCTGTTGTATCTTTGCACGAATACACAGGTTTATAAAAAAACAATAGTTATAATTCACAAAAGTACTTAGCCAAAAAACAACCGTATTGAAATATAATGCTATTAGTTAGTTTGCTGTAGTAGCTTGATAGCTTTGAACTGACTGCTAAACCAAAATAAAGGCGCATATTTAACTAGTAACAATTATGCTTGGAGATGCGCGTGTCCAATAATTGTTCGAGCAGAAGGCGCTGATTAAGATTAGAGCGTTTCAGAAAACACTACGTCATCTATTGCACAATATCACAACAGTCAGTGCGGAGTTTGCAATTCATAATAGTTGCGATTTAAACTTTTCAATGTTTAGATAACACCACAATTGATTTTTATTTATTTATATTTCTTGGTACTCGCTTTCAGATTTGATTAATATAATTGTAAAGATAAGAAGTCGTGATTCTTGTTCGAATAGAATAGTTTATCGCAAAAAAGATTTAAACACTAAATGATAAACTACTTTTTTATTAAAGAGTTGGAGAGCCGGAGCCGGAGCTAGTGGATATGTGCTTGATAACTCCGGAGCTGGAGGAGCCGGAGTTATAGTATTCTTCTGCAGTGGCTCCCAAACCCTGGTCATAAGCGTACCAACCAAAAAAATTTGGAGGCAATGAATTTTTGCCCAAATTTTGTGACAATTGCCCGAATTATGATTTTCTAATACTTAAGAGATATGAGAAAAAATTTTTTAAAGTTTTGACAAAAAAAGAAAAAAAATTAGGAAAAGTTTTAACTTTGGATCCATCTCCGATTTCCTTACCTCGCTCCCAAACAATTCCTTGTCGCTGCCCCAAAATTTCCGATCTTGCTCAAATTTTTCCTACCACCTCCAAAAAAATTCTGGTTTTGCCAAATATCTTCCTGTCACTGCTCAAAAAATTCTAATTTTGCCCTAATTTTCAAAAAATTTTGAAAGTAGCTCCCCTGACTCGCCGGCAGGTCCGGTTATCCTCGGTATGAAGTTAGGGCTAGCAATTTTGATATGAAGTTAGGGCTAGCAATTCCTGTATGAAGTTAGGGCTAGCAATTCTGGTATGAAGTTAGTGCTAGCAATTCTGGTATGAAGTTAGGGCTAGCAATTTTGATATGAAGTTAGGGCTAGCAATTCTGGTATGAAGTTAGTGCTAGCAATTCTGGTATGAAGTTAGGCCTGGCAATTTTGATATGAAGTTAGGGCTAGAAATTCTGGTATGAAGTTAGGGCTAGCAATTCTGGTATGAAGTTAGGGCTAGCAATTCCGGTATGAAGTTAGGGCTAGCAATTCTGGTATGAAGTTAGGGCTAGCAATTCTGGTATGAAGTTAGGGCTGGCAATTTTGATATGAAGTTAGGGCTGGCAATTTTGATATGAAGTTAGGGCTAGCAATTCTGGTATAAAGTTAGGGCTAGCAATTCTGGTATGAAGTTAGGGCTAGCAATTTTGATATGAAGTTAGGGCTAGCAATTCTGGTATGAAGTTAGTGCTAGCAATTCTGGTATGAAGTTAGGCCTGGCAATTTTGATATGAAGTTAGGGCTAGCAATTCTGGTATGAAGTTAGCGCTGGCAATTCTGGTATGAAGTTAGGGCTAGCAATTCTGGTATGAAGTTAGGGCTAGCAATTCTGGTATGAAGTTAGGGCTAGCAATTCTGGTATAAAGTTAGGGCTAGCAATTCCGGTATGAAGTTAGGGCTAGCAATTCTGGTATGAAGTTAGGGCTAGCAATTCCGGTATGAAGTTAGGGCTAGCGATTCTGGTATGAAGTTAGTGCTAGCAATTCTGGTATGAAGTTAGGGCTGGCAATTTTGATATGAAGTTAGGGCTAGCAATTCTGGTATGAAGTTAGGTCTAGCAATTCTGGTATGAAGTTAGGCCTGGCAATTCTGGTATGAAGTTAGGGCTAGCAATTCTGGTATGAAGTTAGTGCTAGCAATTCTGGTATGAAGTTAGGGCTGGCAATTCTGGTATGAAGTTAGGGCTAGCAATTCTGGTATGAAGTTAGGGCTAGCAATTCTGGTATGAAGTTAGGGCTAGCAATTCCGGTATGAAGTTAGGGCTAGCAATTCTGGTATGAAGTTCAGTTCAGTTCAGTTCAGTTCAGTTTTCTTTTATTTCTGCACCGCCACATGAACAAAATAACAAAATGTTGAAAAGTTTGTGTGTTGTTAAAGACGGGTTAGAAAAAGGAAGAAGCAACAAAATGAGTTGACGTTGTGTCTTGCTAATTAGCGATGAAAGGTGTGACTTGTTGTTTAATATAGAAGCAAGGTTGCTTCACCTCATTATAAAATTGTTAAAAAAAATAGAAAGAAAAAAAGAAAAAAAAACAAAGAATAGGACCGAGGTTATTTGCTTATGAAACACTGCTATGGGGGCGGTGCAATGGTGGGACCATAGCAGAGTTCGGCTGGATGAATATGATCAGTCCTTAAAAATATGTAAAAGCATGAACACATTCTACCAGCCCAACAGGCAAACAAACCCACCGAAAGAAATCCTGTTGCAGATCAAAAGATCATTTCTCGAACAAAAACCTCAGTAAGAAAAATACAAAAACAAAAACATTACACCATTAGTAAAAAAAAAACAAACAAAAAGAACACAAAAACAACATAAGAAAAGATACTAAAAAAAAATTCTACAAAAACCGATGCAAAGTAGTAACAATAAATAGTAAAATAAAATTTATGCAATAGCTAAAAAAAATTGTTCAGGTAGAAACAAGAGTGATCCTGAAGAACTTTTCTTGAGTTTTTTCTTGACCGTTGTAGAGTTGAAGATTTTCAAATTGTTCAGTTGTTGTCCTGAAACACAAGAAAAGGAAGACCAGCAAAAGATAGTAAATGATGACCTACGTAACAGTTTATAAGTTTGATTGTTGTTCAAGGAAGAATGCTTTAGATTTTTTAACAAATGTACTTAAGGATTTACATAGTTTTATTTTTTCAGGTAATTCATTCCAAATTTTTGGTCCAATGTATCTTATTGATTGTTTTGTTACTGTGTTTTTGCATGATATAGGTATGATTTGAGAGTTACTTCTAGTAATTACAGTGGACGTTTTTCTTTGAAATATATTGTTAAATGCTGACGGTAATTGCTTGTGGAATGATTGGTACATAAAAATTGAAATATTTAATTTATAGAGTTGTTGTATATTAAGAATATTATCTTTTATTTCTTTGTTGCGTTTTTTTGCGGGATTAGTGCAGATTATCATATTAATAAACTTGTTGCAGATTTTTTGTAATTTATTAAGTAACACAGAGTGTCCATAGCACCAAGTTGTAATGCAATACCTTATATGACTCAGAATTAGTGAATGAAAAAGTGTAAGTAGAGCTTCTTGAGTTAAAAAAGGCCTTACTCTCATTACTGCGTATAGCGATGATTTTAGTTTGCTGATTAGCATTGCCATGTGGTCTTTCCATGTTAGGCGTTCATTGAATATAACACCTAGCAATTTAACTGAAGTGACTCTTTCAATTTGATTTTTTCTAATAGTTAAAACTGATTCTTTTGACAATGTTTTTGTGGTACGAGAGCTAAATAAAATGTATTTTGTTTTTTTGATATTAAGGGAAAGCTTATTTGCTATTAACCAGTTGTCAATGTTTTCGAGTTCTTTATTTCCTTTTTGAAATAATAAATTATTGTTTTTTGCACTAAGGATGATCGTTGTATCATCAGCAAAAGACAGGTTGTTGCTATATTTGAGACATTTTGAGAAGTCATTAATGTAAATTATAAACAAGAGTGGACCGAGTATTGAGCCTTGAGGTACCGAGGAAGAAATAGGTTCTATATTTGAAATACTTGAATTATAATCAACTTGTTGGGTTCTTCCAAATAAATAACTTTTAAACCAATCATGAACTGTGCCTCTCACACCATAATGATACAATTTATTTAGTAATATTTCATGATTAATAGTGTCAAAAGCTTTAGACAGGTCAATAAAAATTCCAAGGCTATTCATTTTTTCTTCAAATGATGTTGCTATTTGATCAGTAAGCAGGGAAGTAAGATGACAAGTTGAGTGTCCTCGTCTAAAACCAAATTGATTTTCACTAATCAAGTTAAACTTATTTAAAAAAAGAATATAAACGAATATAGACAAGTTTTTCAATTATTTTAGAAAAACAGGAAAGTAAGCTGATAGGCCTGTAGTTAGAAACATCTTTGGGACAACCTTTTTTAAAGAGGGGAATTACTTTGGTGTGTTTAAAGCAAGAGATAAATTTTCCTTGTGATAAAGATTGATTAAAGATGTAGTTAGGGCTAGCAATTCTGGTATGAAGTTAGTGCTAGCAATTCTGGTATGAAGTTAGGGCTAGCAATTCTGGTATGAAGTTAGGGCTGGCAATTTTGATATGAAGTTAGGTCTAGCAATTCTGGTATGAAGTTAGGGCTGGCAATTTTGATATGAAGTTAGGGCTAGAAATTATGGCATGAAGTTAGGGCCTGCAATTCTGGTATGAAGTTAGGGCTAGCAATTCTGGTATGAAGTTAGGGCTAGCAATTTTGATATGAAGGTAGGGCTGGTAACTCTTGTATGAAGTTAGGGCTGGCAATTCCGGTATGAAGTTAGGGCTAGCAATTTTAATATGAAGGTAGGGCTGGTAACTCTTGTATGAAGTTAGCGCTGGCAATTCTGGTATAAAGTTAGGGCTAGAAATTATGGCATGAAGTTAGGGCTGGCAATTCTGGTATGAAGTTAGGGCTAGCAATTCTGGTATGAAGTTAGGGCTAGCAATTCCGGTATGAAGTTAGGGCTGGCAATTCTGGTATGAAGTTAGGGCTAGCAATTCTGGTATGAAGTTAGGGCTAGCAATTTTGATATGAAGGTAGGGCTGGTAACTCTTGTATGAAGTTAGGGCTGGCAATTCCGGTATGAAGTTAGGGCTAGCAATTTTAATATGAAGGTAGGGCTGGTAACTCTTGTATGAAGTTAGCGCTGGCAATTCTGGTATAAAGTTAGGGCTAGAAATTATGGCATGAAGTTAGGGCTGGCAATTCTGGTATGAAGTTAGGGCTAGCAATTCTGGTATGAAGTTAGGGCTAGCAATTCCGGTATGAAGTTAGGGCTGGCAATTTTGATATGAAGTTAGGGCTGGTAACTCTTGTATGAAGTTAGATATGGCAAGTTTTGGTATGAAGTTAGGGCTGGCAATTCTGGTATAAAGTTAGGGCTAGAAATTATGGCATGAAGTTAGGGCTAGCAATTCCGGTATGAAGTTAGGGCTGGCAATTTTGATATGAAGGTAGGGCTGGTAACTCTTGTATGAAGTTAGATATGGCAAGTTTTGGTATGAAGTTAGGGCTGGCAATTCTGGTATAAAGTTAGGGCTAGAAATTATGGCATGAAGTTAGGGCTGGCAATTCTGGTATGAAGTTAGGGCTGGCAATTTCGGTATGAAGTTAGGGCTAGCAATTTTGATATGAAGGTAGGGCTGGTAACTCTTGTATGAAGTTAGCGCTGGAAATTCTGGTATAAAGTTAGGGCTAGAAATTATGGCATGAAGTTAGGGCTGGCAATTCTGGTATGAAGTTAGGGCTAGCAATTCTGGTATGAAGTTAGGGCTAGCAATTTTGATATGAAGGTAGGGCTGGTAACTCTTGTATGAAGTTAGGGCTGGCAATTCCGGTATGAAGTTAGGGCTAGCAATTTTAATATGAAGGTAGGGCTGGTAACTCTTGTATGAAGTTAGCGCTGGCAATTCTGGTATAAAGTTAGGGCTAGAAATTATGGCATGAAGTTAGGGCTGGCAATTCCGGTATGAAGTTAGGGCTGGCAATTTTGATATGAAGGTAGGGCTGGTAACTCTTGTATGAAGTTAGATATGGCAAGTTTTGGTATGAAGTTAGGGCTGGAAATTCTGGTATAAAGTTAGGGCTAGAAATTCTGGTATGAAGTTAGGGCTAGCAATTCTGGTATGAAGTTAGGGCTAGCAATTTTGGCATCAAGCTAGGGATGGCAATTCCGGTATGATGCTAGAGGTTCGCCGTATGGTAGTAGGAGTCCTCAAGCAGTTCGTAACAAAAAAGAAAACGAGCACTTTAGCCGAAAAGGCACAAGACACAAATTTAACGTAAATTTAAGCGCTGTTTTTCCTGAAATTGGTTGGCTATTTGTGTTGAAGACCAGAAAGTCATGCAACAAGCATTCTTGTCCTGAGAATACCCAGAAATCAAAGTAGATACTTTTTTTCGACAAGGTTATTAAATAGATTCCGCGCAGCTGGCAAGAAACGGGGGTCTAGATTTTAGTTTCTCTTGACGAGCATCTGAAAATCCACTTAAAAAACCATGCAACATATGGTCAAGGTTTAGAAATCCATTGTAAGCCAAAAAGAGTGTCGCTCCTAATCGGCGAAGCTCAGCTAGCTGGATGTCTGAAAGTATGGGTAAGTGGTCCGTTGGAGTGGGACGCAGGCATCCAGCGACTATGCGCAAGGCGTTATTTAGAAGACTGTCTATGAGGCGAGTGTGAGCGCTGTGACACCAGACTGATGCGCAGTACTCAGCTGTTGAGTAGACCAAAGATAGGGCAGCTGTGCGTAGTGTTTTGGCACAAGCACCACATCTTAAGACAACAAGTCGCCTCAGCAGAGTGACGCACGAAGATAGTTTTTTGGGCAATGCCACAGTGACATAACGTAAGCAATCTGTCTAGTTTTACCTCAATATAAGTAGGGGTGGGACAGAACGGTAAAAGTGTAGTGCTGTGATAGATTTTTAACTCACGTTTGGTTTCTCAATTATTTAAACAAAAAGTTGCCCTCATGGTCTTAGTGTGACTGAGCTTCAATCTCAAAGTTTGGAGATATGCTGAAAGTGTAGACATGTCTTGGATTAAAGTCTCTTCCATGCCCTTCTAGTTTTCAGAAGAGTGCAACCATGCTTAAATTGTCACTGAGCTTGCCAAAACCAAAGTTTTATCGTTACTATTGGTGACAGCAAGCAAAGCGGTCTACGCCCGCGGAAAAACGCCGTTTCTCAGGGATCAGTCTTTGCTATTTTCCTTTTCAACATCTATACGTACGACCTGCCCTCCACAATTTCCAGAAAGTTTGCTTATGCAGACGATCTACCTTTAGTCAGGGTGAATCTTACAAAGGTATGGGTCCGTAGCTCAAAAATTTTTGGAAAAAAGTTTGCCACTGAAAGAAGTTAGGAACCACTGGTTTAAAAAAATTGTTTCGGTTCAGGGTAAACAAACTTTTTTTCAGGGGTTTAGTTTTGGTTCAAATTCAGCAAGTTTTTTTGAGCTTCAGTTCTGGTTCAGGTTCAAAGCAAATTAGTGGCGGTTGATAGGGGGTTTTGATTTGGATTTGATTCGATCCCTAATTTTGTATAATATTTTTCTGTTTTTTCTTTGCAAGCAAATAATTTAACATGGCTGTAGATCGTAGCCATTGAAATACAGACCAAACACGGCTTTTTACAATTTTACCAAGAAGTCCAAACACAACAAATGTAACTGAGCAGAATACGTTAGCTTTTCTATGGCCAATGGCATAGACGTAACCATTTCAATTTTGGCAGTTTTTAAATGACTGTTTGCTTAAAAATTCTTTTGGCCAACTCTTGTCAGAAGAAGTCGTTGGCAATGACGAACTGCAAGAAAACGTGGTTTACTGGAAGCAAGTCGGGATAATTGCCTACCCTCTGCATTAGCGCCTCCGTCGCTTTCCTGCGAGTCAGGAGGATAAATATAAAGATGAAAAAAAAAGATGTAAAAAAACATCGAAAGTAACCGTCTCTGATTGATTTAGAGAAAGAGAGCACGCGTTTGCATGCGCGCTCACTTGCGCCGCAAGTGAGAAAGCTTCAGCCCATAGACAAATTCTTTTGGGCAACAAAGAGAGGGTTCCAGAAGTTTTATGAAGGTGCTTTCAAGGTTTTCCAGATAAAAATATAATCGTCCTGTCGCTAAAGTTTAAAACCAGTTCATATCGAATTTTTCCGCGCAAACTTTTGTTATATAGCAAATATTGACCAACAGCCTAATCCGAAATAGGAAGTATTTTGAAAGAATTTAAATTGATGTTTAGGGAAATCTTTGTGAGTTCTTGATTTCTAATTGTTTTTGGAACATGTCATTGAATTCGTTCTTCCAGTTGTTGGGGTGTTCTACAACGCAGGTGAAAAGCATATTATTAATAAAATTATTATTTTATACTTTTTAATACATTTTTTCTACTTACTTGGCTATAACTCACTAACGACCTCAGTAACAAAAAATTGTACCTCTTTTTATGAAGCTATTCAAAAGATGTTAAAAACAATTATCTTAATCATTAGATCTGATTTTTATTTATAAGTTTGTTTTGATATCTTTGGTGCGTCGTTATTGCAATAAACCTTTCACTTTACTGCTTTAGGGATACTATCTATTTGAAAATGCTTTTTCTTTTTTCAGCCCTCATAACCAATTATTGCTTTTACTTATCGCTTAGAAAGTTGTTTATGACGTCCCCGTTTTGCCACACAACAAGTAAGTGACCAAGCAAATTGTGGCAAATTCAAATAAAAACTGGGTATTCATCTAAACCAATGGTCGGAAACCTGGGGGCCTGCTCTATAATCTCTTTATTTAAAATTTATTATTTTTTCATTCTCTAGAATTTAAAGGAAGAAAAAATAATAAATTTTGGAGTCGCAGACTGCCGACCGCTGATCTAAAACTTTATGAATGAATTAACCCGTTCCCTGCGGAAGACGAGAATTCTCGTCTTCGGCAATTGCTATCTCCCTGCGGAAAACGAGAATTCTCGCTTTGCAGTCGCATTTTTTCATTGCGCAAGTTTTTTTATTGTATTCTATGTAGAAAGCACTTTAACAGCTTGATAGACACAATTTGAAAGTTTCCCGTGTTGCTTTGTTTTTAAAGCTGTAAAGTAACTCGGAACGGTTTGTGAAAATTTAATTCCGCAGTTAACGGGTTAAAAGTTAAAATCAGAGTGTCTTACCCGTAATTCTATATTGTTAGCATTTAAATAAACTTTGATTAAAAAAATTCTTGTAGTGATTTTCGTGAGATTCGACACTTTTTCTATTTTGATTCTAATACGCTAAACAACGAACAAAAACTTTCATGCAAATGCTCATAGGTGCGATGTTTACTCGCGTTTTGTCGCATCACACCGACAGGATACTTTTAACTATTGATAACCTCATTCTTCAAAAATGTCCCGGTGCTCTGCAAACAGTCTGCTTGGAGATACGGTGGAAACGCTTCAAAGACTCTTTTAAAATAATATTGAGGAAAAACTTTGCGGGCGCCAAAATTAAGAAAAAAGAATCAAGAAAGCTTGAGTTAAAAATTTGTTTTTAAAGGTCGTGAAATGTGAGACCCATCAAACTCACCATTTGGATTCCACGTTAGGTTTCAATGAGACATTTATTTTACTTTTAACTCTGCATGAAATTATGCAATGCGTTTGCCAATACATGAACACAAAATTATGAATTTCATTATCGACTTTTAAACTTCGCCAATTATTTTCATTAAATTGAAAGAATGTTATTATTTAAAAAAGTAAAGGATGTCGAAATTTGAAACCAACTTGGCCACGAAAACTTAAAATAAAAAACTTCCAATGTGTTGGCCAGTTTCAAGTCTTTGATTTTATTCTAGGCACGACAGCTTATGCAAAGCAGCGATGGCAAAGACTGTGGTAAAATTCAAGACGAAATCAGTTGTTCAGCGAGTCATTGGAATGACTGGCAGGTGGCCTTTCTCACGTGACTCCACTTTCAAACTTGATACAAAGTTTATTTGTTTAATCAAATTACGTCAAAGAATCTGAATGCAACCAACAATAAACAATACTAAGATTGATGACAACATCAACCGTATAATAAATTCAAAGCTGACAAAATCCAAGTCGGCCAGGTCGAGCCGTGTAACACACTGGGAATTTGGGAGTCCACAGAACGCGATGCAATCGAGCGAGCGTCAAAAAGAGCGCTCGACTTTCATCCATGACTTGACAATTACGATGGTCCACCCTAGTAGACTCTGCAGCAGTTCCGCGTCCTCGCCCGAATCCAGGGCAGGTAATGAAATACATCGACGTACAAGGCAGGCTGTCGGTCGAACAGGAAGGTGTTGCAATTAGGAGAGCCTAAACTGGTGAGGCCCACTAGTTCAAACTGCCTTCTTCCATTTGGCCCACTTCGACCAAAATTTTTGTAACCAACCAAAGGTCCGCCAGAATCACCCTGAAAACACTCATTTATGCTGATCTGATTTACAAACTATGACGCAACTATCGATCTTACGGTGCAGGTGTCGTGATACCGCTCTCCTCCAGCGCAGACCAAACCATATGTGCTGCTTTGTGCAAAGCTAGGGACGTCTTCATCGCACTTTGTCTTATTCAATACCCGCTTGCCCACTATCTTCAAAGCGTCGTCATTGGGACCGTAATCTAGACAAAGCCGTGTTTATTCAAGATCGCTTAGATAAAAATCGAGTGCTTACTTTTGGTGATTCCCCATCCCGTGGCCCACGTCACGGAGTTTACAGTGGGGCGCCGCTCAGGCAAGCAGATAGGTTGAACATATTGGTTGAAGTCGATCGGCCGCTTGAGGCGTATGACAGCAATGTCATTGGTGATGATCCCCCGAGTCACCCCAGGTATGAAGTCTTCGTGCAGCTCGATGAAGTCGATCCCTGCGCATTGGTACGTCATCACCCACTCCTATGCAATTGCATCAAAAACCCACCTTCTCTTCCTTTGAAGACCTGGACTTGCTTCCCGTACTTCTTCTTCCAGCCAGTATAGCGACCGACATACACCGTATAGAAGATTGCGTCAAGACTGCGACATCAATGGTCAGTCATGTGTCAGAACTTAACTAACTGCAGAGCTTACTCAGGCGTGGAACTCGGCGTAACTTGAGAGTTCATGCAATGAGCTGCAGTGACCAGCCAATGGTTGCAAATGATGGCAGCCCCGCACACGAAAGTACGCTCCCCTTCTTTCTTCAACAACATGGCGGTCCAGGGGGAACTGAACGGGTAAGCCCTGCATTTAGAGTTGAGATGAGTTTTGATTATTGTTAGTCGCTATCTTCAACCCCCCATCTGCCCCGGGTCACCAAAACATAAAGCTTGGCTGGTAGCCACAGTGGGCATCAAAAAAGTAATCCCCTTATCACGTGTTCAAGCCATTCTTCAAAACTAAAACTTACTTTATTCATTACGAAAAGAATTGTGAATTTATATTTAAAGAATTTCTTTACTTAGTATAGGCTTTAAGCATTGGCTCGAAGTCTCAATAAGATGAAGATTTTTTAGGTCTTATGAAGTAACCCAATTTCTTTTACTCAAAGCAAAATGATAACCTAAAAAAGATCTTCACTTGGCTGTAAAAGATAAAAACTTATATAGTTTTGGTGAAAACAAAAAAAAGTTTATTCTCACACATTGGATATACATCACAATTTTTTTATTTTATTTTATTTCTATATTTATCCTCCTGACTCGCAGGAAAGCGACGGAGGCGCTAATACATAGGGTAGACAATTACCCCGACCTGCTTCTGGAGATACCAAGATATTGCTGTCCGCTTGTAGTTTAATAAAGATATTACTGTAAGTCCCGGTCATAAGGTACGGCCTTGGAATTACAACATAGTTGATTCTATGTATTCCTTGTTCAGTAAATCCGAGAATAAGTTATAACAGCTGCTTTGAGTCCATCTGTCGTCCGGGATCTGTGGTCTAGTGGTATAGTAACCTGCATAGAAGACTACAGGTTCCAGGTTCGATTCGCGGTGGGATAAATATATTGCTGTAATTTAGAACGTCTCGTAAAGTGTCTTCACAAGGACACAACAGAATGGCGCGAGTGGGTTTTAAACCAAGACCGTGTTGGTCACGAGCCCGGCACTTTAACCACTCGACCACGCTGCCGAATTTTGTATACCAATCTTGTATACATTGAGACATGCAATTTCTGCAACTGTCCCCCATTTACTTTGGAGATAATTTAAAACAAAAATAGGTTTCAATACATAAATCAGGTTAATCGTAACTGTTGTTTCTTTTGTAATCTCCATTTCTCTTTGAGATGTTATTGTAATTGTAACTCAATTGAGGTGGTGAAATAATAATATTCAGTTTTTTTATAGAAGCCTAGGCACCTTCTTTTAGGGAAGTTAGTGACATTTCTTTCAATAATTGGTTTCCTTTAAAATTTGCTGTTAAACCTGTTTAATGTTTTAACGTCAAAGATATTAATTTAAAATACGTATAACCTTGATATATCCTAACCTGTTTCCGCCAACAATTTTCTTTAACGAGGAACCAAGGCTTTGAGTTGACCCGAGGGAGAAACGGACCTCACCACAGTTTTTTGGTTCACACGTCCGGGGGGCCGGAGTGGGAATCTCGTATCTTCGACCTGTTATCATAAACATACATACATACATGTTATCATGAACAAATTGAACAGAATGTCAACAAAGCAATGTAAACACGATTGGTTCTCATTCAGTCCCTTCAGGTTGTGCTGGAAAAGTTGGCATCTTAGGATTAACTTTGAAATTATTTACAAAATTATTTTGAACCTTGTTCGGATTTTACTTACATCTTCCGTATCGGCATACTAGTCTGGTCCTGGGAGGGGGTCTGGTCTGCATGGGGGTTGTGTAGCGCACCGTGGTTGCGACCGTGGTTGGTGGTTGCGTCGGGGCAGAGTTTCTATGACAATAAAAACATGTTTTAAGCAGTGCAAGTTGCTTAATGCAACACAAATTTGATTCGATGATGATCAATCAGGTAATTCATTTCATTTTATCTCTATATTTATACTTGTGACTCGCAGCGACGAAGGCGCTAATACATAGGGTAAGCAATTACCGAACCTGCTTCCGGAGATGCCAAGATATTGCTGTCCGCTTGAAATTTTTTATTTATTTTGGTTGTTTTAGTTTTATAGAGATATAATTAAAATTTAAAACAGGCTGCCAAGACCACCAAGCAGGGAAAAGTGCCGTAGTGTCTTTTCCAAGAACGCAACAGAATGGCGCAAGTAGGTTTTGAACCGAGACCATGTCAATCACAATTACGACGCTCTTAACCACTTGAGCACGCTGCCGACCCATATGAATGATCTTTGCACAATGTTTTCACAGGAGTTGTATACATTTATAAGAGTTATTGCATTTACAGTTTTAGTATGTTGTGTATACCGCAATGTCTATTTAAGTAATTGGTCACAAGGTTAATCAATTTTTCAATCATAAACAACGTGCTTTATGCCGTGAAAAGGCATGCATTTTGAGAAAATAAATAATGCTCTACTATGCAGTTGAATAATTGTAGATCGTAGTGACAGATGCTATTATGCCTGTTTCATAACTTATATGTAATAGTCGGGACCTTACTTAGTCGCTTCCACTTATTTGCTACCTTGTACCTACGTAAAGCTAGATTTGATCATTCCTATCATTGCTATGCAACAGTTTAATACGCTGGTTGACTATCATAGTAAACGTCATAACCGAACGAGCCGGAAAAGGGGATGATTGCTTCACGTCTCAAAAATTTGAAAAAAATCAGAATTTTTCGGGCAGCGACAAGAAATTATTTGGAAAAATCTAGTTTTCTTGGCACCGCCAACGAACTACTTGAGTTGGAAAAATTTCTCTGATACATTATAGAATGACTCAAATTATTGAGCAAAATATAATTAGGATTTGAAGAAAAAAACTTTATTTTTAAATTTATTTTTAGTCATCACTAGTTTTTTGGAAAAAATAGGGAATTTAGACCCTGTTAAAAAGGATGTCCGGTAATTTCATTGCGGTTATTTTATTGTGGTAATCTCATTGCGATAATTTTATCGCAAGGCAATTACATCGCAATACATTTTGACTGCAGTGTAGTTACATCGTAATATAGGCCGTTACATTGTAATATAGCCATCACATCATTAGTAATTTGGATGTCTAGATTCATAATCAAATGATTTTCGTGTGTTTTAAATGTTTGTTTTTTAGCACGATTTGTTTAATTTTAAGAATAAACCAAACAAAAATACTCTAGCCTTCAAGTCGAAGGTTGATTTCAAAGCTCAAATTTAGATCTTGTTCTTTGTAATGATAAACTTTAGTCAAGTTCAATAGTCTTTTCATAATTTTTACTAGTACAACTTAGGGTTATGATCACCGACGATTTACAGTAATTACCTTGCGGCGAAATTACCACAAGAAAATAACTGCGATAACATTACAGTGAGCCATTAGAAGCTGATGAACCCCTGTTTGTTAGTCTTCAGATTTTTGAGACTAATGTGCGAAATTTTGTCATACCTACTGAAATGAAAATGCTTCAAGATCATGATTCGGGAAATTACCTTTCACAACTTTTTTGGTCGGTTAGGATCCGCTGTACTAAGCGTGATTATTAGTGCCCGTGCTATGTCAATTCTAAATATTTAACGTTGGTGTATCTTCCATGGATTGCTAATAGCAAATAAGATTGATGTTTGACAAGACATGTGTAGTGACATTAAAAATCATACCACGCTTCAATAAAGGCACTAGGAGCAACTAACTAAAGATTTATATTGTATAAAAACTCCGCGAATGTTTGGTTCTGATCATGTATCAATACAAATTATTGGTCATTTTTTGTATAAGCAAATAAACAACTTGCTTTCCCCGAGTTAAAACTCGCAATCTTCTCGTCACAAGCTAATTGTAGTATTTAAGGCACTGAACGTTCTGGACTAAAATCTTGGTGATTTGTAAGAGCAGCACGAACTGGAATCAGTTTTAATAGGACTCTGCTGTTTCGCCCCCGGTTTCAGTGGCCTAATGGGCTCTAAATGTTTTGGTGAAATTAAAACTCGGCTACACTTACGATCCTTCCTTGTCCAGTGTTCGGTTGCTGACCAATTCTTTGAGGTTCATGGTAAGCATTTGGTATAGGGAAAAGTCCCCAAGTGTGCCCCCGTTCTGCCGTCGGATTTGCTCCAGAAATGTGGGCTTTCGGGTAGTGGTCGTCGAAACCGTAGTGGTGGTTGGGGCGCGAGTGGTCGGCCGGACAGGTTGTATTGGTGGCGCTAAAAATACCAAACGATGATTTGTGATAAACACTAGAAACCACACAAACCAACCTTCCTCCCTGTAGCAGTATTTGAACCGGCCGACATCCAGAGTGCAGCATCCGAGCCTCTCGCAGTCGGGGTTTACCCTGTTGCGAGTGCGAATCGCGCACGGACGAAACTTACCGGTCGGCATCTGACATCGCGGCTTCGGGCAAGCATTCGTGTTCGCTATTTTGAAGCATTTATGAGAAACGAAACATTAAAGGAATTCGAGAACACTTACTGTCCGGGTAGAAGCACCTCTGTGAAGACGCGAAGTCGACGCGGGCGTCGTAGCAACAACCGAGGTTGAGACAATCTCTCTCACCAGTATTCCAAACCCCGCATTGAACGCGAGACCTCATGGGGACCGAAGTGCAGTGGAACAGACAGCTCCCATAATACTCTGCGAGAATGAACAAGACTGTTCAGCTATCCTTGCGACTTCAAGCGCAACGTCATCAAGTAAACAAACAAGCTGATGACTTTGACAGCTTCATTTGCAACCTGGTATTCTAAAACCATCAAGTAAGGCAAGACTGATTAACTAGAATTTTCTACTCTATCCAAATATTTAACGAAGCGTAAGGACAGCTATTCGACTTGGGTGTTGCATCTTAATAATGAACGTTTTCTACCTCTACCATGCGTCACCATATTTTACCGCTAGGTAGATGTACCGGTTTAATAAAGAACAGACTTTAAACTTGTTTCAACGCTCATCTGTTTGAATGACTTTTCTATTGATTCACTATTCCTTTAGTAAAAATTTTTTAAGCGATATCGATACAGCATGTGACCAAACGTTGCTTGTAATCATGTTCTAATAACTCAGCCCATGACACGAGTATACAAAAAAATTTGATTTTTATCAAATATAAATGCAATAAAAGATACTTTCAATTTTTAAAATCAACTTTTTTGCAATTTGAAAAGCGTTGAAATAAGTTTAAGTTTGTATTTTTGTTATTTATTTATTAATGATTATTATATAGATTACCTGTCTAATAAAAATATGTTTGCGATTTGGAGGACCTAAGATTCAAACCTTAGTGAGATCATACTCAAATACTCAAGCAGTTGATAAAGTAAAAACATCTTCGCCGTTCTATCATAAGCCAGCAGGATGAATCGAAATTACGTTTTTCAGATTTAAACCAAATAGTGTTTTATTTTTTTTCTACGTTGTCTGCTTTCAATTCTACCAACTATCAACTGAAGTTATGATGAGAAAATCTTTGTATTTTGCAGGGAGTGACGTATATGACGCCACAAAATAATGAGAGATCTTAGGAAAAACAGATAAAGCAATTATTTTTATCGACACCCTAATACACCCAAATTTAATGCGACTTGTTTGATCGTATGGCGCCGCCTATGCTTGAAGTATAAATGCTTTAATTTTTTTTCATTTTTCATTTCTATATTTCACAAAGCTGAGGAGGTTGTCACTTACTGAAAGCTGCAGGGGGTAAAGGCGCCGGAACAAATCCTTGGTTTGCATTTTGCACTGTTCTCTTGAAACACCAGGGAATGTCCCGGACGGAATTATCGAAGCAGCACTCTAAAACAATGAAGCGTTTGAGAAAATCAAACGATAAAAATCCATTGATAAAACTCACCTGAGTTTTGCATGCACTGCAGCTGGGTAATCCCCTGCCACCCGCATTCCTCCCTCTGCCATGGTTGAATCCGCTCGCACACCGCATCCTGGGCGGAACTCCCCACCGCTAACAAATAGAATTTAAATTAAAATGATTTTCTGCAAATTTTACACCGTTGTATCGAGATCGCAAAGCCCCCCCCCCTCGGGACGCCTCAGCTCCTCGGTTTAGTTTCGCAGATTGGTTTAGTATAAATGCAGTATATTCTAAGAAAGGTTTCGCCACTGCAATAATCCTCCTCTAGGAGCAGCGCTGAAACGTTTTGCTTAAAACTCTCTCTTCCCAGCACGATTTATGACGTCATCACAGCGCGTTGGTTGTGAGATTGCGAAGAATATATCTAAAAATAACCAATGGTACGGACGGTGCCATTACCTTTTCCGGCTTTTGGTAGTCTTTAAAAAGACTGATTTTTGAGAATTCTTTCGGCCAACTCTCGTTAGTAGAAATCGTTGGCAAATGACGAACCACAAGAAAACTATCGTTTAACAAAAACACATCTGCGAAACTAAATCGAGTAGATGCGGGGTTCCGCGGGGGGGGGCCCACGAGGCGCAGTAGAGCGGTGCTTACCGAGCAAAAGTGATCCCAGTATCATTGTCAGAACGTCCATGTTTACGAGCTTCCTGAAAAAATATCGATTAAATGTTGCAGTTTGTTTGAAGCGCTTCGGCCGCGGGCAACCTACGGTCGTCGCTCTGCGTGTCGCGCGCCGTGGACATCGATCGATAGCGATTGTTTAAAATTTTTGGTAACTGATAACTCACAACTTGTTTACGCTAAAATCCGATGCCCCTAAAGTTGGAATAGTCAAGAGTTGGCCCAAGGTGCGGATCAGGCCCTTCAAACGTTCAGGCTCGTCCCCACAACGTGAGACGTGGGAAACGCATCGGGGAAAACTGAAATCAGAAGTTTAAAACCAGATGAAAGCCGAAAAAGTCCTTATTTGTTTTTTAGTAATTTTACAACTTCTTTTCAATCTTTTTCCTGTTATGGATTGATAAATAAAAAAATAAAAGAAATTTATTGTTTTAAATTTTTTTCTTCACGTGTTTAGACTCTGATTCTAACTTTTTTTAGGGTTTTTTGGTGACGCGGCCTAGCCAAGCAGAATAATTTATTAAAAATCTATTTTTATTGCAAAAAAAAAAAAATTAAAAAAATGGGGCATGGCCTACTCGTAGAGAGGGCCTCACTTGAAGCGAAGAGGGACATTTTTTTTGATTTTAGCTGTTTTCATACAAAAAATTTGTTTTACTCTCAATTTAAATTTAAAGTAATGTTGTTTCGTTTGTTCTTTATATAACAACTGGTGGCAAATGGTGACAAAAAATTCTTTTCTCGATTTCGCTTAAAATGTTGACATTTTGTTTGTTCTTCCGTTGACTTTTAATTGACGAATGCGGTCATACATGTTGTTTGCAGTTCAAAATGTATTAAAGACACTTTTGCTTTTTCGTTAAATTTTTTACGTGACTTTTTCACATTCATCATCTACCGGTTTTTGACATTTGTTAAACTTAATTGAGCAACACTGCTTTCTAGAGGATATAAGTTTTTGTATAACCACAACATCACAGGCTGCATAGCGTAAATGAAAGCCAGTTTTAAATTTTTCAAAGACAATTGCAAGCTAGGTTTACATCAGCGCCAAATCGACAAATGCCAAATTCATAATTGTCATGGTAACCACGACCTCACCTTTGCATCTGATTTGTCTCCGCTTCCTGCGATATCTTCAAGCGACAAATTTGAAACAAGAAAGTACAAAAATCTAAAATGGTTTTCTAAAAATAACTTTACAATTAAATGAAGGCTTGGATGCGACAAGCGTTAAATCAAGTTACGGACATCGGCACTGTCGTCAGCGCAACTAAAACAGTGCAAATGTCGGTCGATTGTTCTATGAGACTTTTAGTTATTTTTGTTTGAGAGGCACTCTTAATATTAAATTTGCGGGCACCACCAGCGCTTTCACAAACTGTCTTTTTTTAAGCCAAGATTAATTGGAAATATTTTAGCATGGCTGGTCATTCTGACCAGTTAAAAATAACTCAAAAAACGTTAGCCAGGGTGTGCGACACCCGCTCAATATACCGACAACGCCGCGAAACAACAAAACGACCAACGCACTTTTTTCTTTTAATTCATTTGTTGAAATAAAGAAACTGCTCCTTGCATCTGATAACACCAGGTGTTTGAGACGTCAATATCTCAATAATTAAGTAACGTCCTCCCTGATGTCTCATCCTCATCAAAGATGAGTCCACACCAGCGTCGGAGAGGAGAAAAGCCACAAGGGGGCCGATCTTCTCATAATCGATTAATCTTTCTCAATTTCGAAAAAAGCTGTTCAGCGAGACCATAGACTTAAAGTTTCATTTATTTAATTAATTATCAAAAACAGTTAACTTCAACAATAACCCGCTCATTGTCTCGATCCCGCAAATCTGCGACTAAGGCCTGCCCCCCCAACTTTTGGCTTTTCATCTGTGGCTCATCTTGCACTTGCTTTGTCTTCGCGACAGCTCGCTTTATATTGCCTCCAGCCATGACGCTCTCTTTTTTTCTTGCATTGTGACTCGACGAAAACATGTACGCTGCGCGTGGCCTGCCGTATCCTTCAAGCTGGACCATGAATAGCCCATAGAATGAATGTTTCTTGAGCAACGTTTACTATTTACTATTTTATGGAGAAAGCAGTTAAATATTCTTGAAAAGAACCAAACTTGCCCATGGTTTCGAACAAACAAAGGTTCATTAATATCGCAAGCATTCATCGCGGACTTCACAACAAATAATAAAACCAATCTTTAATATCATTTCAATTTTGCTTTTACAAAATCACTATCCGTTCTAATCTATTCGTTCTAAATTTTGAAAATTTGGATCAAATCTGCTGACCATAATGTTGCACAGGGGACTTTTATTGCTTTTTAATGAGAAAATTTAAAAAAAATTCAAGTTACGCAACGTGTTTCAAAATGAAGTGTTTTTAACTTTTGCAAATATTGTAAATATTAATATATTAAACTTTTTTGTATTAGCTTCAAATGAAATTGATATCATGGTAATTAAAAGCTTTTCGTAAAGTTTTTTTCTGAAGCTTGATTTCTTTTTATAAAACTCTTTGTGGCATGAAATTATTTGTATTTAAAGCGATATTACAGTTTGATTAAAAAAATTATTTGCAACGAGTTTGTGAGAATATCTCCACTTGTTACTACCACCACACAATCCATCACAGCAATCTTGGGTAATATGCGCAAATGAATTGTTTCAATTCTTCTAAAAAAGTTTTAATAACAATTTTATTTACGCTATGAAAGTAAAACCGATTTAAATTTTATCGGCTGGCGATTTTTCAATCTAAACCTAAATGACCAAGTCCCTCATTTCGGTTTGACCCCCGCGTGAGTGACCTTTACAACAAGCTAGGCCCATGAGCAAACAAAGCGTGACTGGACTTCGTTTTAAGTAGTCGTTCGCTTGTAACAATATCACCAACAATTCAAAATGATTTTAGTTTATCGCTGCAGCCGAGCAATATAAGAAGGACCAGCGCAAAACTGTTTTGCTTCCTAGGTAAGCTTTAGTTGTTCCCCCCATTGCACCATATTTCACTTAGAATTAACAATAAAAGTTGAGAATACCGATATTTTTATATCTGTAATCCAATTATTGTTTATCAAATTCCATTTGTAAATGACACTCTAAAGTGAAATATTTTATAAAATAAAATGAAATGAAATGGTCTTACGCAGTACGCACTTAATCCAGCTTACGTCAAAATTTTATTTTTCGAACTTTTTTTCGGAAGTTTTATTATCAATTCTGCCGCGTCGGAGGCGAGAGTATAATCAAGGTCAATTGATATTGTAGCTCAGTTATTAAGCTTATCCCAAAGCATGGCAGACAAACATTTTCAAAAGTTTTTTTTATATTTTATTTGAGAAAAGTTCGGCTCGTTGTCCGCTGGGACCTCGGTGAGATTTGCAAAACATTTAAATAATCTTCAGAGAGTTTTTGTTTCACCATAAACGTGAGCTTTTTTGGTGGATTTCTTGAGATGATATAGAAAATGAACCTTTTCTTCAACTTTATCATATTCTTATGCAATCTTGTGGTTAATAACTTGGCGATCCGTTTACCCAGCTTATTTCAAAAAGTTACAGAAATTACAAGACAAGGTCCGAAGAGCGGTTGCTACTTGTGGTTTTTGGAGACATCTCAAACCATTATTTATAAAGTTTCCAAATTTATGTGTAAATTTATTTATAAAAAAGCACTTATATTGTTCTCTAACTATTTCATTAAAACGAGTTAAGTTTCGACGCCTGAAACAAGACACTCTAATAGTGATCATCTTCATATCCCTCGGTATCAATTCAACAAATTGCAAGGAGTATTAAGATTAGTCAAATCTCAGAACTCAATCCCTAGTAAACTCAAAACTCAATCTTACAAACACGTTAAAATTCAATACAAAGAATATCTGAACTCATTCTGGAGTTATGTTAAATTCTTATTAAGTTATGTCGCCTTATTTTTATATTACAACAAAAAATTTAATCATTTTGATATAGGTGGCTCAGTACCATGAACACAAGGCTCACACGATGACCACAAAACTCAACACAATGACCACAAGGCTCACTCAAAGCTTTCCTGCCGCAGCTTATTTTTCGCCATGCAATGCTGTGCAATGTTTGGTTTCTGTTTTGTGTCTCTTATGCGACAAAAATAAGTCTTTCTTCTTCAAGTTCTAGTAGCTGCTTTTGATCACTATTTTGAAATACAATATGACTCTTCTTTGTTATGCTGATTGCTACAAATAATTTTTGATAGGCTTATAAATCCCGGTTGTTTAGCTTTTTTATGTTTAGTTTTTATACAGTACAACCTACTCAATGACGTGCGTGTCACGTAACTCCAAGGGTTTTTAAAACGAGGTCTTTGCTTGAAAGATTTCACGGCCAAAAGTTATTTACAATGTTTTATTTACATTAAATCTGCTGACTCTGATATTGACAATTCATTTTATCTCTATATATATATCCTCCTATCTCGCAGGAGAGGAACGGAGGCAGTATACGTAAAGCAACTGCCAAGCAATTATCTCGACCTGCTGTCGGAGATGCCAAGATGCTGTCCGCTTAAAATTTTCCTTTTGTTTTTTTAGTTTTACAGAAATATGACTGAAGTTTAGAACTGCTTGCCGAGACCACCAAGCAAAGGAAAGTGCCGTAAAGTATTTTTCCCAAATGGTGCTAGTAGGTTTTGAACTGAGACCACGTCAATCACTATCACGGCGCTTTTATCCCCTCGACCACGCCAACAAAAATAGAGATATGGATGTATGAGAAAGTTTTAATCTTTTAATGTTCTATTCAGAATCCCTTGCTGGATTTACAAACTCAAAATAAAAACTATTCATAAAGCTTGAAAAACAGAATAAAATGATAAAACCTCATAATCTAAGAAATTACAGGCTGGTGTAACGCAAACTTGAGGTCGAAATGTCAAAGCGACATATGAATCCTAAATTCAAAAAAAAACTTAAATTTTTTAATCGAAGCTATTAAAAGCAAGATCATGTAATCTTTTGTTATGATTGTTGCTCAGTAAAAAATTTTGAACCCTTAAAAAACAAGCAAAATGTTTAAATTAAAGTTTTACCAAAATTTATTAATCTTTTTTCACCACTACGCTTAATTTTTGTGATTTGATTGCTTGCATTGAAAACTTTTTGACTTTGAACCGTTGGTATCATTTGGCTAAACACAAATCCAAAAATGCTTTGAATATTTCTTTTCATTTGTATTAAATATTGCTCAGTAGCCAATTTTTTACATGCACAGACATGTCACGGTTCGTTTGTTCTTCTTTCAGTATTGTTGATATCATGATTTGTACATAAGAAACTAAACTACGTGTAACAGGTAGCAACAGACTTGAGTTTCGCTCATGTTAAAACTTGTCAATAATGCATATCTCACCATAATTTACTGGAATTTTAGCTGGTTCGAATCCCAGTGAGATGCGCATCACTGAAGAGGTCTATCTAGAACGAAACTAGAGTCTGGTGCTTCTCCATTTAGTTAGTTTAGTTTATCATGTATAGTCTAAACATCTCATGTTTATGATTGTATTATAATCTCTACGTTTGCCGGCTCACGCCGTAAACATAAGCTAGCCAAAAACGTTTGAAAAATGCTGTGCTGTGGCCAACAGTAATGTTTTAATTGAAAAATCTTGTTTTTGTCGAATTTATAAATATTTTGAAATTTAGGTGAAACAAAGCTTAAATATTGATTTCAAATTTGTATATGGCATATATATCTCTGCAAAGTTTTTCTTTACTCACTGTCTTGTAATTCAAACTAAATAGTGAAATCCTTTACCGTTTTTTTTATAGTAATCAATGTTTGCGAGATTGCTTGTTGTTTGGCCAGGGTTGAATAATAGAATCAGGGCTTGTGCAACAGTCACGTGATTGTTCAAATTGTCGTCGTAATTTGCAAAATATTTTGACCAAATGTTTGTATGCATTGTTTCAAAAAACGGATAAACAAAAACATTGCTACGCGGGCCATGGGTTGCTTCAGAGTAGCTAAGGGGCCGTCCAAAAACTAATTTTGTGTTTTCTTAATATTTCATTTGCAATTTCTACTAAACTGGAAATGTGAAAGTTTTTGAAATTGCAATTAAACTAAATTCTTTTTTTAAGTGAGGCAAAAATAATTATAAAAGTGTTTTTAGAATGGCCCAGACTGAGGGGTGGCAACCCTTTGCATTTCACGAGCTAAAGATTAAATTGATCCTGCAAGGGAGGGCCACACTTTTCAGCTAACAACACCTTTCTGGTCATCACACAAGTTTAAAGTAAAGACCTTTTTCGTTGGTCTTTACAAGGTGTTTTTGGCTGTAAAGAAGCATTTTTACATGAGCAAGGAGCAATGTTACACTTGAAAATGAAGCGTTTTTATTTTCTGCTGTAACTAGAGATATATCACAATTGCTCTGCAGCATAGATTGTTTGAAATCGTTACGCTAAAAAAATAGAATTGCAAAGGAGACAACGGAACAACTGAAAATTTTGAAGTTCACGGAATCCCACAAATGTTTTACAAAACCCAAGTTGAAAAACTTTGTTTTAAATCAAGTTGTTCTTCGATTAATGCATCAAATCAAAAAAATGCCGATCTAGATTAAAGTGGTTTGCGGGTCTTTTAACTGAGTGACTAAGTGGGGGGTAAAAAAATTTTGTGAAACAGTTATGCCAGAACACTGAAAAGTTACACTAAAGAAATTAGCTACTTACTGGCACAAAATAGAGATATTTTGTGACGTAAATAATTTAGATATTAGTGAATTTTTTTTACAAGCCGACGCACATTCGAGTATAAGCGAGAGCTCACCTGACGCTGCATTTGTTTTATCAGCGGCATTACCCGAGGGCGGAATGTCAAAGCCAATTGCGTTGCAATAAACGGTTTTGTCACGTCTTTAATCATTTCGCTCGCTCGTTGAGGAAACAACATTGTTATTCGTCGTTGAAAAGCAATTATGACGTGTTAATGACCGCAGAGGTAATGATCTTCAGAACCGGGCGACACTGAGGTAGCTCGCTTCACACTTTCTCTGTGAAAATATTGTTCTTTCTTGTCACCATCGGCTCATCGTGTCGTTGAGTCGTGCCAGCGTTGACACGAAACAAACAGGGTGTCAGCATTGTGACGACTTTTATTCATGACATATGAAGACGGCGTCAAAATGATAAGAATAGCGAAATGAACACTATGGGGGATGGGGGATGGGGCACGGAGGATGGGGCGTGAGGGATGGAGCATGGAGCTATTAATAGCAAGTTTGTGGTTGATGTTTTTGTTTTGACAAAGATAGCAGAAATTTTAATTGAAACAAACTGATCAAGTTAAAAAACAACCTGGAAATTAAATGAAGCAGTTATTTTGAAAATAAATTTTGATTTTTTTGATTCTGAACATATCAGCAACAGACCAGATTTTGTTTTCCGCTAATTCTCATGCACGTGATTGTGTAAACACGTCATTGTACGTCCCAGGCAGAGATTGTTGATATACGTGTCAAAGTGCGTCCTTGCGTGGGATTAGTTTTGACTGAAAAGAAACATTTGACTTGGCGATTCTCCGAAAACTTCGCCCTGTTGTTGGATCAATTTACATTAAAAATTTCGTTTGTAATTAACTTAACATTTCCGGGATTATAACTAAATATTTCAAGTCTGTATATGGTTCACCCTAACCCTCTGTCTGGGTCGTTTTTGTTGTGAGCGTCGCGGAAGGTCGCGGTAGATCACGCCATTTGATTTTTGACCGCTTTGATCTGTAAAGTAGATCGTGGTTGCTTGTTGAGGTCGAAAAATATTTGACCCCAGCAGAGAGAGGAAAAAGTCCGATTGAAGTAGGGAGTCTGGACGTGGAAAGAAGATTAAATTATAACTCTTATAAATCAATTGACGCTTTTGGTTCATGAACCACTTCTCTGTTCAATCCCTGCTGAGAACAGTTGTCCCGACAAAAATTCGAAGTTTATGACGTATTTAAACTAAAAACCAACTGAATTTTTTGCGAGTAAAACTAAGCTTTCAATTAACACATCTTGCAAACGAAAGATTGAATTAGCAACATGAAACCGCCTTGTGGCTGAAGCGCGACTTTACCGGGAACAAGCAAACGAATCACAACGCGAGATTGCGTTAAGCTGCTACCACGAATCTTCTCAAAAATTTCCTTATCTTGACACATGTTACAACGCTTATCGTGTTGTTGATTTTTCCTTTTCTGGTCTATTTTTTATTATTTTAAAATCACGCAATGTTTTCTGTTATTCTACTTTCAAGGTGGAGCTGCAATAAAATTGAAACATGGATTCCTGAAAAATATTTTTAATTTGTCGCGAGTCAGAATTCTCTTCGAAAATCTAATTCTAGAATCTTTATCAAGGTTGAAAATTGTTAAAGGGAGGGAGGGTGCTTGTGATTAAACGTCACAATGATGTTGCACAAAGCAAGAATATTGCAATCAATCTGATGGACCTCAGAAGCAGGCCGCTGAGTTTACGCGATGAAAGGTGTCCGGCCATCTAATAACAGAGAGTCCATTGATTTAATTGTTCCTTCCGTCGTTAACAATTTGATCGCGAGTATGACACGCTCTGACCTTCAGCGCATCACGTTGCTAATAGTTGCGCTGCTACCGTGAGGAAAAGAATCACGTTTTGGGTTTTAGTTTCTTCTTGTTCGCAAATATATTTACATCCAAATAAAGAAGTTGCCGCGGTTAGTTGGATAAACAAAAATAGCGAAATTAAATTTTTGTCGTCGATTGACCAGCTTCGCGATCGTTTGACCATTTTTGTTGTTCGCGAGGCGCGATTAAAATAGAATTAAGGAAACGTTCTCGGGCATCGTGGCGGGCTCTTATTCACCACCTTCACTCCTCAATATCAAATCAGTGCAGAGACCTTATTTGATATTGCGCATCGTCCAAACCATAAAGAGTGACGAGATCTCGAGGCGCTGCGGTAATTATGACGTCATTGAGGCCATCCACAAGCCAGGTTGCCTTTGAAAAGAATTTCTTTCATAGATCTTGTTGCGGCTTCGATTAAAATAATTTTTGAAAATTTTTTATTTTGATTTTTATAAACAACTTTAAATTTTTATTGTAAACTTTTTGAACGTAAATAATTTTTTCTGAGACAACTTTTTTTGAGATTTTTTTTTGTCATGGCATCTCTAAACAATTCACTGGACAGATGCTCTGAGAACAATGTTTCAGCTGTTGTCAAAGCAAGTTAACAGATAAACAATTGCTAACATGCTTTATCTTTGTATTTTTATCCTCATTTGGATTTTTCACAACAAAGCTGAAATGGAAAATAAAAAGGAGTGATTTGCAATACGTCATCGTCGTACCGCGTCCGGCGACCAGCGCGATTCGTCTCGATGCTGTGAAAAACGCTAGTTACGTCATTGGTTGCTTGAGGGAAGAAAGAACTTGCCGATCGACACGTCGCGCTGACAGCTTCTCCCTGCATTTAACGACTTCGGTCATCCCGGACACAACAATCATTTTGAATCACGATTTTCATTTCGGTTCCTTTATATGTCATAAAATGTATTGAACAAGAACGTTTTAATATTACATTAAAAGTAGGAAAGCGAATAGAAAGGCCAATCAAGGGCGGCTATAAAGTTAATATTGGCTTTATTAGGTTGCGATTAAGCTGCTAACTCTATTTTTTTGAATAAACTTCCTAAAAAGCTACCTTTGGGATCTACATACAATTGAAATGGCCCATTTCGTGCATCGCTGTTGCGCTGATACGTTGAAGAACGGATTATATTTAAAAAATGCCAATAAATAAAATGTTACGTGCTTAAAAAAACTTACAATATTTTATTGACAAAATAGTGTGATTAATGTATGTGACGTCACCTATTTAAGTTTAGGCCAAAGCAAAAATTTTGGCGAAATTTAAAAAAAGTTAAACTGAATTAAACAAAACTCACTCCACAACCAAGCGACTGACATAGAAAAATAATTTTAAAGAACCTGATTGATGGATGGGGCTGCAGAAATAACCAGTAGCTAAGAAATTACTTCAACTTGAAGCTCTGGTGTTGTTATAAATTTACTAATCTTTTATTTTCTTCGAAATTAGATCTAACTGAAAATTAATTATTATTTTAAAATTGCCAACAAAAAGCTCATCTCTAAGCTTTTCGTCCGACACTCTTCAGGAAATAAACATTGGAATGAAGGAGAGAGAAATTCAATTGATTTTGTAATGAAGCTGAGCGAAGATGATTGATGTTTGAGAAATTTGTCACAACACGTGATCAACACAAGAGTTCCAAGTTGTAAACAAACTCTTTTTAGCGACATAAATTTGGCTTGCATGATTTGATGTAAACGGCTTCTGAAGCAGATAAATGGAAAAACGAACGGCCAAATGAAAAAATAGTAAATTTTTATCACTATAATTTTTGGCGCACAAAGGATTATCTAAAAGGTCTTCAACAATCGCGAAATTAACAAATATGATTGAAGTTGAAGATTTACCAAAACGAGTGGAGATGTTGCGAGAGTTTGGAATTTGATCGGTTAAAATAAATTTAAACACGTGTTCACGAATTCTGTCTTTTAATTGTTGAGATGTGCGGCCTACGTACCGACTATTGAAGTGGCACAAAAAATTATTAACTACTGTACATAGCTTAAAAGCAAAGCAGGTGACACGTCCTTTTTGATTGCCGAAAAAAGTGGGCGAGATGTAAAAACAACACGTTGTTCTATTGCAACGAAACATTTTTCCATACTGGCTTTGATTTTACTTTCATGTCTGTACTACCTACCATTTGTTTAAATAATCTAGAATTGAAAAGGAGTTGTTCAGAAGAATGTTTTCACAAAACTTTGCTGGAATTTTAATCGCTTTCTTGTTTGTCCATGCAACTGGTTTGGTCTAGTGTCTATTTTAGGTGTCATCGGCATGTTTTCTAAACAGCAAACGCAATACATTGTGTACAAGAATATTTAGCAAAAAAATAGATATGTTTTACCAATAAAAATATAAACTTTAGAAAACTTTAATATTTTTCCAAAATTCTTATTACAGTTTGCAATACGAAAAGAATAAATGATACTGCTAAAATTATTCATTTTTATTTTATTTATTTCAGTTTTTTTATTTTATCTTTTATATTTATTCTACTGGCTCGCAGGAAAGCGTCGGAGACGCTGATACATCGAGCAAGCAATTACCCCGACCTGCTTCCCGAGATGCCAAAATCTTGCTGTCCACTTGAAATTAATAAAGATATGACTTTAATTAAAAAGCAAATTATTATTTTTTTTGAAATAAAGCAAAAATAATAACTTTTTTAAAAAATAGTGGGATCAAGATCTTAAAAAACATTGTTTTTAGAAAATAAAATAAAAAAAAAGATGTGCTCACTGTTACAATGGTTGAATAAATACTTGATAAAAAAAAAAACGAAAACGCCAAAACCTGAAAAAATGCACAAGTTTGTAGCCTTTATTATCAAAATCAAACAAATAATACAATCGTGCTGTTTTTCTCTTTAAAATCACGCTTTTTCCAGAGTTTGTGAAGGATTGTTGGAGTGGAGGCAAAGTGTAAATTCGGACCGAAGACTACTCGTCGTCGCGGCCATCGTTATTGGGAAGGGCATTCACTTCGGGTCAGACACAAACAGGACTGGGGACAAGGGTTTATTGTTTTTTTATCCCAGACTGCTGTTCTGCCTGAATCAGATGCTGGCAGTGATGTTGTTTAAGCCAGCATCGAGTTCGTCATCCAAAACCGTCAGATCTCGTGCTCCATGTGGTGCCCGATGTATAGAACACGCTATAAGAACGTGGTCGGTGGTTTACTCAGTGGCGTCGCAATTGCAATTCGGTGAAGGAGCAAAACCTTTTCAGTGTATGTAGGAATGGAATCGCCTGCCAGTTTGCAGGCAATTGACTTTGACCTAAGCTGTTTGGGGCAAGCTCATTTCAAGAAGCTTAGCACTGATTCTGACTATATAAACACGGAGCCTGGATTTTCGTAAATTTAAAAAAAATTGCAAAAGGGTCAATTGACCCGTTTGGTAGTTCTAGGGTTAAAATAGGACACAAAAAGCCATATCTTTGATCAATATTATTGCAGGCTTCAAAAAAGAGAGCACATTTTCTTTTAATGAGCGTGTACAGTATTTTAAAAACATGAGTTTGCACCAAATTTAGTGATTGCCTGATCTTTGGAAGAGGAGTGTATAGTTGCAAATGATGGAAATACAACAGAACAAGGAAGTGCAACAATTATTGTATAAAAAGAACATAAACAGCTAAATAAAAATTACTTTCTTTCTCTTAAAAAGCTGCTTAATTGCCACAAAGCAAAAAAAATACAAAAGAATTGCCAAAGTATAAGAAAAAGAAACAGCATGATATTGTGTTTTGATAAATGAAAATTTTCACAGTTAAACAATAGGCCTTAGTCTATGATAGTACGTGCTTTGTCCATAAACTATGAATTTAATTAATTTTTTGTGTCTCTTAGGTGTAATTAAAATTAAAAAATATAAATTTTTTGTTAAATACAGTAGACCTAGGTTAATCCAGCTTTGGTTAATGCGGAATTTTGCTTAACTCGTATAAAACTGTAAGTTCAAATAATTTTTTTTATACTGTAATTTTTAATAAAAAGCTTTAGATATCGGGGTCTTTGTCTAATTCGGGTGATTTTGTCTGTCAAATCGAATTCGGATTAACCAAGATCTACTGTAGTATCTTTAAATATGCTTTATAAGCTTAAAAATGTTTGTCCTATTGTTCACGACAATCCGTCCCATTGTACCCCCTGCTAGCGGCATAATAAAAAAAATTTTTTTTCAGATTAATATTTTACCTTATAAAAAGTTGTTTTTCTTGTTCAAAGCTCCATGCTGATCAAACGGTTAAATTTGTTTTTTTATTTAACGTTTCTATTTGTTTTTTTCAACTTAAAATATTACGTTGGAGTCGTTAAATTTAGGACAACCATATAATGATTATCTTGAGTAGCTTTGGAAGATGCCAAGATTTCTTAAAATTTCTTTGTTTTGTATTTATTTCTTGTTGCATAGAATAATTCTAATTTAGGGCTGCTTTCTTAGATCACCAAGCAGAAAAAAATGTCAACAAGGACACAAGAGAACCGACGAATGCTGGAACTGAACCGAGACCGTTTCGATCATGTCCACCAAAAGCAACCACCAAAAGCACCCACCAAAAGCACCCACCATAAGCATCATAAGCTTACTCGACCGCCCACCGGTTGTGTCAGTTGGCGCTTTTTTCTTTAGCACGTAGATCTGGCTTCGATTCCCGGCAAGACTGGATCTGAAACAGTGCTGCCAAGACTTTGGGTTGCTGCGAAAGTTCCACGCAAGTAGTTGCGTTTCGGAGACGGACAAATCCGAATAAAAGCAAAATTTTATAGGAAACGATAGTCGGCAGATGTCTCGATAAAATCACATCAATTTGGCAACTAGTTCTCCGCAACTATCACCGCCATGAACTTTAATAAAATTGGCAAACTTAGCTTTTAAAAAGTCTGTTTTGTGTCTTAAGAAGGAAAAAGTTTACTTTACCTGGCGTTGTGTAATTTCAATTAAAACAATCGATAAACCATAATGCAAGCGTGCTCCAGATGACTGAGATAGCAAAATGTAGATTAAAATCTATGTTAAGAGCTATTACTTTGCATTTATGTTGTTAGCAATTATGTTAGGACCCCTTAAATTGCAAGAAAGGAATATCAACTGTCCATAGAAGAACACAAACGCGCCCGGAAGGGCTACGGAGCTAGTAAAAAAATCTATGGCTCCAGCTCCTGTTCCGCTCCAGCATTTTAAAAATTTATGGGTCGAGCATTTTAAAAATGACTGGCTCCAGCTCTGCTCCAATATTTTTCAAATGATTGATTATACTGTATATTTGCTTTGACACTATTACAAAACGTGCTTCATATCCAGATCTATTGTAAATGATTGACTTGAACTTATGTTTGTAAATACACAAAATTAATAAAGACACTACTCTAGGTATGAAGAAGAAAAACTCACGACATTTCATCGCCATCACATGATTCATCAGGCCACTTTACAGAATTCAGATTACTTTCACAATTGATAATGTAGTGACTACGATAATCTGATTCCTAAAGACTGTAGTTATGCCTTTTGGGCTTTTTTATATTTATTAATATAATAATAAATCCTTATTTATATCATATAGACATAACATCTGAAAAATAAAAACATGCATACTGACTCAACATACTGAAACTGAATATGGCACTCTTATTTAAAAAGACCAGCTCCAGCTCCGCTTTCGCTTCTTGAAATGGCTGCAGCTCAAGCTTCATTTCGGCATTTCAAAAGTAATTGGCTCCAGCTCCAAATCCTTAATTTTTTATGAGCTCCGGCTCTTAGCTCCAGCTCCGCAGCCCTGGTGCCCGAGCGCTAGTGCCGCGGCCTAATTGTTAGACAAAGCAACTGTTTAGCGATTAACTCAAGATAATATCAAAATGGTAATAAAAAATAAATCCAAAGTTTCCTGAATGATTCTATATTATTTTATTACTTGACTTTACGGTAAAAGACCAATTGCATTTTGTCTGCATTTTCTGAATTATTTCGAGAAATCAGCCACCAGAAGGGTTGTTGATGATAATTCTTTTAGCATTGCTGAGTCTGAAACCATTTCTTTTTAAAATTGCATAATAATCAAGGGCAACCTGTAACTCAAAATTTCCGATCAAGAAAAAAGATTGAGTGATAGATTTGGCCATGACGAGAAAAACGAGTCAATATGACGCAATGTCGTTTTAAAGAAAGAAAGTGTTGAGTCGCGCCCGTGGTTTCATTTTCAGTCCTAGTCACGGTTTATTCAGTCAAGGTTGTATACTGCCACCTACCCTCCAAATAAGATTTTGCTCTTTTGAATGCAGATTAAGAAGAAAGAAGCGCTTTAACTGACCCGAGCTTTGGGTTAAGAGGCAGTTGTTTTAACATGCTAAAAGTATAAACAGCCTTCATATATTAAGTATTTGAAAGCCAAGTGTTGTACTTGTACATTTCAATTAAATACCTTGGTATAAAATGGTTAGCTTGGAGCCAGTAGCGTACTTGAAGGAGGGTTATTGTGTCATGCCCCATTCCTTGGAGATTACTAACAGCCTAAGAGAAATCAGAGACAGATTTAAAGTGAAAACCTTTTTTTATTACTTGAAAAAAATTTTCCACTAAGCGTATTTGTTTGTGGTTGTATGGCCCCTTGTTCAAAAATCCGCGGTATGCCACTGCTTAGCGCCTTAGCTTGCTTGACTGTATGTCTTATATTAGCTTGGCTTGTTTTCACTTATTACTTTCATCCCCTGGTTCAAATAAAAAAATCCTTTTTAGTTAAATAAACGAAGGATTTAATTTTCACTTATCAGCAGAAGCATCTTGTCGCAAGGCATTGAATTAATTCAGTGTATTTCCCTTTAATTTCCCTTTAATAGGCGAAATCACCGCTAGTTGCTGTAAATAAAATTTCAAAACTTATAAAATAAATATTTTATAATTTTGAAAAATGCCAATTTGGTAGGATAACTAAAAAGTGGAAATGTTGGTGGAGTTTGTTGGAAAGAATTATGGCTTTTGACGAGCGCGTTAAATATTGATAAACAATATTATCCATGTTCGATTCGTAATAAATTGACGAGATATCCGAGAAAAGAATCGTGACTTTATCAAAGATATTTTGATCCGATATTACTATAAGGAGTTTCGTGTTGCAAATTTTGTTGCGGTTAATGTCACGCTTTATTGATAATGTTAGTCTTAACCTCATGAACCTACAGCTGATTTTCCGTCTTTTACAGTAAATTTTACCTTTTTATCATGACGTAATCTTTTTCATTGTTAAGTAGTGATTGCATATTCGGTAAAACACCCTTTCCATTTAGTATATTTTGTCTGCAAAGTGTTCTTAAAAGTGATTGTAAAAATTAGTTTTGTTATTTTTCATTCAGAGCGCAGGGTTAGTACCTAACAGGGAGGAGCGGAGTCGCTTATTTTGGGGTCCGAATCCGGTCCAACTCCATTGATTCAAACTCCGAATTGGATCCGACTCCAAAAATTTTGTGTTCCCTAGGATCTGACTCCGATTTGATTCCACATTAATAAAATTACATATATATCCTAAAAAACTAATGTTGCAACAATTAAGCAAATTGGTAATAATTTACTAAGTAATCAGCATTGTATAGCAGCAAAAACCAATTAATTGAAGACAATTACTGATTATAATATTTAAATAGCTCAACATTGAAAATTTAATTTTGTCTCTACAAAATAAATACTAATTTTCATACAAATTAATAATACCTGTATCACATTAAAAAATAATTATAAGTGAAGCTTATTTGGTTATTATTTATGCAAGAGTAAAGTTCACCTTATAATCATATGATAATCTATCTGCTTCTCATTGCAAGTTGCCAAAAAAGCCAATTATTAAATAAAATGTTTGATTTTTAATTATTTGCTGAAATAATATTGCCGTGATACAAAAAAAAATAATCAAAAATCATACTTGCAACAATAATGAAAAATGTATATACGTATAATGTAAAACAGATGCAAATACTATAGTTTCTTTCAAAGAACTTTTATTTGAATACTGATTTACGGCCACCTTCCAGAAAGTGCCGATAATTGTTAAAAATAAACTTGTGTATTTAATAAACTACACATAAAAAATCTAAAATGTCAAAACCTTTACATAAAAATGAAAAACCCTACATATAAAGAGAAAGTGTATCTAAATTTTAAAACATTAATAATATAATCCATTTGTAAATAATAGCAATAAGAAGGCAACGTTTTATCATTTAGTTTGCAAAGTAAATGACTTTGCAATTTAAATATCTTTGCAAACTAAATGATAAAACGTTGGCTTCTGCTTGCTATTATTACAAATGGATTTTCTTCCATTATTAAAAAGCTATTTATATTATACTTAATTAATTAAAGTTTTGTGCCGGTAAGCCAGCATTATTTGCTCTTAGAAATTATTGAGCACTTTATTAACAACAAGAGATGATGTTCTATTAATCCCAATCATATAAGTTGATGGATCAAACCTAAAAACCAACAACAATGCCCAGCAACTACACTTATATCAATATAATTAAATTTTGATACACCATTAAAATTAATACTAATCTTAACCCGTTTAAGTTTTCAGCTAATTAAAAGATAAAATAAAAATTAGAATATAACTTTTTAAAACCCAAACACAATGCTCAGCAACTGCATTTTTATCAATAAAATTAATTTTGAAACACCATTAAAAATCAATTATCAGATAGGCCTGTTTATATTTTCATATGATTAAATTGTAAAATGAAAATTAAAATACAAATTTCTAAATTGCTTTTGTAAAATCATATTCTTTGTTATTAATTATTATCTGACAAGCTGAGGACCAAACAAGTTGTTGTTGGTTTGGTTTTGATTTTAATGCACATATTATTCATCTATCATTGTTTTTCTTGCTCTACATTTTATTAAAAATTGACTTATATTACGCTTAAACCAAAATTACCGCAAACATTATAAAAAAATAATAAATATCAAGACATAAAAATACTAAAAATCAAAATCTAGCAAAAGAAACTAAATGCGAGTAATTTACATTATATAGTTTTTGATCTTGACATCACAATCACCGTGTTCATTAATATTAGTAACAATAAATTAATTACGAAGCGTATTCTACTACAATGTTGAATATTAAAACCACAACAACTTGGTTTTTTGTAAGCTCATCATACAGTGAATGACCAATTTAAAACAAAACCAAACTTAAAATCATTTATTCTAAAAATCAACAAACGCCATAGCTTGCTTTGCTTCAGCAATCACAAATGTGACATTACCAAATACTTTAACTTTAAAACTGTTAAACCAATTACCGGTATAGCTCAGATCTACTTAATAATGTTTTAATTTTGATTTTACCTTTATATTACTTGCATATAGTTTCTTTCATTTTATTTTATTATTTATCCTGTTTATATAAAAATTATGAACATAGATCAAGCTAAACAAAACAAAAGCTAACAAAGTCGATCTTTACAATATTTTTTCGCTTTATTTGATAAATTTAAAACTGTCCAGTCATTTAACAAAGATGAGACAATCAATTTTTTAATTCCATTTAATTTATTTCAACTAATTTATGCGCTTAGGTAATGGATACTTTTTGCATCAAAAGTTCCATAAAGAACATTTAAAGTTAGTCACAAATCTGCCTACAGACAACTTTTGTGCCTTAACCAAGCCCGTTTATGGAGAATGTTTCAATGCGCCTTTGCTGCCCACACTGCTACAGTTACACCAATAGCATTTTATCGTTTGCGGAGTTCACTATCTGCCGAGTCGACTTGTTGAGCTTCGGACTTTGAGAAATCTTTAAAGCCTGCGACGTTAGTAACAGCGAACAGTGAACAAGATTCCGATGAATTTTAAGTAAATGCTAAAGAAACATAACATTTTGAGGTTTAAAAATTACATGTTTTTTGAAAATAAATTTTTTTATACTGATGAAAATTATTTGATTTAAAAAAATAAACTCCGACTCCAGCCCGACTCCATTACAAATCCACAAAACAGATTTCAACTCCAGTCCGACTCCGACCAAAAATGCCATCACTCCGACTCCAGTCTATGCTCATCTCTGATACCTTATAGCAGGGATGGGCAAACTTTTTAGCTCGAGGACTGCATTTACAAGCTGATTTTGTCTGTGGGCCGCACTATAGCCCTAGTAATCTCTAAAAAAAATCATCACTTTTGATCAATGTCGAAAATACCCTTTTTCATCTCGAAAAAAGTGATTTTAAATTTCGGACATTGATTGAATGTGATCATAGCCGTACCTGGCGGCGAGTTTCTAAGATTTGAGCAAAATTCAAATTTTTCGAAAAGATGATAAGAAAATATTTTGCCAAAACCAGAATTTTTCGGGCAGCGACACAAAAACTTTGAGTAAAGTTAGGAATTTTAGGGTAGTGACAATAATCAACTGAAAAAAATAGTTATTAAATTTAGGTGAAGACCTTTTTTACTTTTTTTTTTTTTTGGAGAACACCACGATTTTAGGACGAAATATGGTCTTCGTCCGAGAATCTCAGAAAATTTTTTTATCCTATTCGTAAAGTAATAGAAAATTATGATTTGGGCAAATGTCACAAAATTCGGGCAAAACTTCATTGCCTCACCAAATTTTTTTTGGTTGTTACGCCTATGAATGTAATGACTTTTTTTTTAAATCACCATGAGGACAAGAGAAAAGAGAGTAAAGTTATTTTTTGAGCCTTTTGGGGGCTGCACAAAAAGTCGTGGCGGGCCGTAGTTTGTCCTCCCCTGCTTTATAGCATTGTGAATTTTGGAACAGTTTTGCGCAATTTTTTTCTGTCTTTTTGTTTCTTTTTTATCTTGAACGCTCAAGAATGTTGAATGGAATCTTCTATAATTTCACAGTTGATTCGAGATTACAAGTTACTTAATCGTTTACTGCCTTGTCTTCTGATTGGTTGTAAACGAGGTCATAAACTGCTTTGATTGATTGCAAACTTAATGTACGTAATAGTTGATTTGAAAAGTCTGGCCCGAGCTGGTAACTTTGATTATTATAGCGTAACGCAGTCCGATTGATAAAAATCGCGCATTGTTTTTATTTTTATTTTTTATTTATTTTATTTTATCTCTATATTTATTCTCCTGACTCGCAGGAAAGCGACGGAGGCGCTATACATAGGGTAAGCAATTACCCCGACCTGCTTCCGGAGATTCCAAGATATTGCTGTCCGCTAGTAATTTTTAGTAGAGATACGACTGCAATTTAGAACTGCTTGTCAAGACCACCAAGCAGGGGAAAGTGCCGTAAAGTGTCTTTCCCAAGGACACAACAGAATGGCGCAAGTGGGTTTTGAACCGAGACCATGTTGATCATCAGTCCGGTGCTTTAACCACTCGACCACGCTGCCGACTTTTCATTCATTCCATTGGAATAAGTGTAAAAATTTGGTGGTACAGAATTTGAAGATTGCGTGAAGTAAAAGATTTTTCTTCCCAAAGCTTTTCATCTGACACTCTTCAGGGGAAATCGTCAGAATGAAACAGAATTGAAACTGAACTGAGTTATAAAGGGGAAAGCAGAGTTCTCATTGGCTGAAAGAAGTCAGCCAATGAGAGAAAAGATTAAGAAATTTTCAAAGAGTAGACGAATTCTTTTTGTTTACACAGAAGGGGATTGAGAGATTTAATGAAAGTCGCTTCAAGAGCAGAAAGGTAAAAGGAAGAGCGACCTCGAGCGGGAATAGAAAATTTTTCGTTGCTGTAATGAAGGGCGCATTGGGCGTTGTCAAAAAGAAACACGCTCAATGCGCATTGGGCGTGTTTCTTAGTAGAGTTCTCATTGGCTGAAAGAAGTCAGCCAATGAGAACTCTACTTTCTTCCTTTATAACTTAGTTCGGTTTCAATTCTGCTTCATTCTGACGATTTCCCCTGAAGAGTGTCAGATGAAAAGCTTTGGGAAGAAAAATCTTTTACTTCATGAAATAAGTGTTTGGAAATCGTTTTGAATTATTGTTGACTGTGAGACGGACGAAATATTAAGTATAATATTAGTCATCAGGGTGCTAATTTATTCTTATAGAGCGTCCGAAGAATGATGTTAAGTAATTATTCGCAGTTGTTGGCGTTGTGAATTGCTTTGAAGTTTGGCGAAATTGGGAGTCAAGTTTTACGAGAATTGATCAAGCTTGTTTGATCTTGTGAATAAATCTTTTATAGTTTGAAACCGTGATTTATTTTTATTTGTAGGGAGACGTTTTTAGCAAATTTATCCGCACATAACAAGAACTAAAAACTTCAATCTCGCGGTAAACTATTTCTAGAGCTGGCATAAAAAAACATAAACACAACTTTACTTCAGCGCAAATATGTGGGTTGCCTAGTTTAAGTAGTCCTTTTGGTTCCCGAGTAAAATTGTGACAATTAACATTGGCGAAATTATCCTGAAATAAGATGAATGTGAGATTTATTAATGCACTCGATAACGCCATGAAAATTGGAAACTTGGTAAAACAACTGCTTTGATTATATCAACATTCTTTTGAAAGGTATATTAATTAGAAAATATTTTTTAAACTGGGGTTCATAGCAACCTATTGAAGATCGACAATTTTTTTAAAAAACAATAATTTACAATGTTTATTTCACTTTATCCAAAACCATTCTTAAGATTGTAAGAGCTTATCGATAATTATAAACGCATTGCCCAAAAAAGCCTTTTCTCATTGTTATATGTAATTACTATGGATGTCGTAAAACATACATGTACAGTGCATACATACTGTTTACGTCAATTCAAATTGTTGTACATTAATTAAAGTTCAGGTACGGTTTTCAGTAAACGTAAAGTGAAGAACTTTTTGTCATTTCTCGACTTTCGAATGAAAATTTAGACTTAGGTTATATATTGTTTTACGAAATCAGTCTAGGGTCCACGTGTCCCACAAGTTCAAAACCTCTCAATGAGAAGCTGCCTTGACCGTGGATTCTAGAAAGGCATCAAGAACTTTGCTTTGTTTTTAAACAAATTGAAATATTTGTTCAAATGTCAGCAGAACAACTTTAAAGGTTGTGCCTCATTTTTGACTAAAGCAAAAATGAACTTTATTCCCAGCTTGCTTCTTCCAAATTCTGCAAGTACTACCTATACATTCGTTTATATAAATTGTTCATATCCTATTCTAATTCTTCGTTTTTTTTAAGACGCATTATTGTTTATAGTATAATATCTGCCCGGTATAGCTATAAAAACAAACCAAACTATAACAATGTAGACAGTATTTAAAACTTTTTTAAAATTAAAACGCAGCTTTTTCAAATGTTCACAATTGTCTGCGAATGGTTTTATCGTTCCGGAAATCTTACAAATATTCTTGTTTTTCTCGCAAATATTTTCTATTTGATTCGTAAGACTTACACTAGAATAGCAAAGTCAGTAATTGGTCCAAACGCAGAAGATTTTTGTTTATACAAACAGCACGAAATGACCATCCAGGCTCAAAATTTAATTTGCGTTAGTACAGTATAACCAGAACCGAGCAAAACATGCGCCGTGTTTTTTGTTTTCGTTGAAATATAAAATAAGGATTGATATCAAAGTAAAATTAATTTCATAAAAATCATAAATCTAAACTAGACATCTTTAATTCAAAACAAATCCTCAATATGCAAATAAATTTGCTTCCAAACATGATGCCATTGGCTTGAAAATTTGAAAATATCAAAATGTACGCGTCTGTAACATCAATTATCTACTCTTGGACAAAACTGTTCTACTAGAGAAGCTGTAATCTCACAAAAGCTTGAAAAGCTGTATGGTCAGTGGGGTGGAAAAAGTAGATAAAAGTTATGATGGCGAACGTATGTAATATGGTCGCGGTTCAAAGCCACTTGTTTAACTTTGTGGTGGCCTTGGAAAAGCATTTTCCTCTGCTTGGCGATCTTGGCATTTGGCTTGGCATTGGATCTTTGCACTCTAAATTTTAATTATATCTCTAAATAAAATCTAAAAATTAAATAACTCATTTCAACTAAACAGCAATATTTTGGTTTCTGGCTAAAGCGCATTGGCGCAATCGCTTGGCAGTTGGCCAAAGTATAGCACTTCCAACGTTCTCATTTGAGTCCTAAAAATAAATAGAGATGTAATAATAGAAAAAGCTTTTTGAAGAACAATTCGCTAGCAATGATGTTTCTATTAAAGCAGCTTTTCTAAAACAAAATTTATGCAGCTGAAAAGATGACGTCATCGACTTAAACAGTGCTTTAATTTGCCCTGATTTTAATGGTAATTCATGAGATTTGTCTCTTTGTTTCTCTATCTTATATTTTTGTAGCTAGATAAATCAAATTTCTTTGCAGGTGCTTTAAAATATAATAAAACACAATAATTAATATAATAGATGTTTTTATTCATATTTTGTCAGCTTAAGACAAAGAGATATAAAATAACCGCGGCCAACGGATGTGCATAACTTTTCTTGAATTTTTATAACAAAGCGAATAAAATTTTTTTAAAAGCAGAATTTAGAGTTTGTTGGTTGTCACTTTGTTATAGCTGGCCCTCAGCTCTGCGGGTGGTTGTTGGGTCAATGACGCAATTAAATTTTAGAGTTTTTAAAATGTGTAACTGGATTAAGGGGGAAGGTAAACAGAGAATTACTTTTATAAGTTTGTTATGTTGGTTGTTTGCATTTTTTCGGAGGAAAGTAGATTCACGATGTCCGCTATATCGCGCCCTTTCGTCTCAGGCACCTTAAAGTAGGTGAAGAAAAAGAAGATAGCCAGCAGGACGGCAAAGATGATGAAGGTGTATCCTCCGATTGCAGATGCCAACAAAGGGTAGCTGCAAACAAAGTAATTAGGGCAAACCACGGTTTGTTACTCGCGCAAACTCACGCCAAAGCGACGGCAAAGTTTCCGAACCAGTTGGTCACCCCCGCAATGCTTACTGCAGCGGGTCGTGAATTCTGGTCAAATATTTCAGCCGTGATGAACCAGGGAATTGGACCTGGACCAATATCAAAGAAAACGACAAAGACAACGATTGCTGCGATTGTCAGCCACGGGACCACAGACCCCGTTAGGTTCAGAAGCACCTGAAATAATTGCGCAACAAAAACACTCACGTAAATAACATAAAACACAAAATATGTTAACCCTTAAAATACAATTATTTAAACGTTTAAAGTCTTTTGGTTTTTCCACGACATCAAATGCAAAAGTAGCGGACTAAAACACATTTGCGGTCTACAATATCTCGACCATCAATATTTACAAATATTCGAATTAATGTTTACATTTTATGTAAGTAAACAAGATTTGAGTTGTTTTTAAAAACAAATCCGGCATAGGCTCTTTATTAAAATTTTATGAATTTAAAGAAACAAACGAAAAGGCGTAAAATCACATTCTACACGAGCGGATACGCTTAAAAGTCCGCACTTCTTACAATAGCAATTGGGAAAAATTTCAATAAAGGACGTACTGACATAGTCTAATTCAACTTCTATTCTTTTCATGCTTTTGCATTTAAAGAAAGCACTTATGTCACTTCTTTCTGTTTAGTTGTAATAATCAATTACCACCTTTAAATTATTTTGATATTTTCTAATAAAAATGCTGACGTGACCAGTGGGCTGCTATTCAAGGCATATAGACTCCAACATCGTCAGTAGTATACAATGAGTCATTTCTTACACGTTGTGCCGGAGATGTGCCGGATCTGTGCCGGAGCTGTGTCGGAGCTGTGCCGGAGCTTTGCCGGAGCTGTGTCGGATCTGTGCCGGATCTGGCGGGGCATCCTAACCCTAGCTCTAACCCTAACCCTAGCTCCCACGAGTTCGATTCCCAGGCAGAGCGACGAAGTCGCGTTGAAACCTAACTTATGCCGCGCAACGAAGTTGTGAGTTTGATTCTTACCCAAAGCGGCGAAGTCGCATTGAAACATAACTTATGTCGAGCAACGAAGTTGTGAGTTTGATTCTCACCCAAAGCGACATAGTCGCGTTGAAACATAACTTATGCCGCGCAACGAAGTTGTGAGTTTGATTCTCACCTAGAGCCACGAAGTCGCGTTGAAACCTAACTTATACCGCGCAACGAAGTTGCGAGTTTGATTCTCACCCAGAGCGTCAAAGACCTTATTCTAAACTTTCAGCTGTCTTTCTATTGCAAGGACACGTCAATAGTCTTTCAGCTGTTCTTAACAAGATTGGAGCAGCTGTCCTTCTATTGCAAGAACACGTCATCTTGTCAAAGACCTTATTCTAAGCTTTCAGCTGTCTTTCGATTGCAAGAAGACGTCAGTAGTTGTTGCGACCAAATCAATGACCTAGTTTCGTGACCTAATTTACGGTTGAATAATTAGGACGGTACACGTCATTCTAATCGGGACCACGTTTCACACGCATAAGATTCCTTTCATTCAGTGAAGTAGCAGGTTTGATTGCGCACGGAAATCTTGGCTCGCTCGTTTAATGAAGAAAGTTTCCGCTATCTTGAATAATTTGGTAAGTCACATCTTATTGGGTTTATGAATAGTTTTAATATATGACATTGCTTTAGGTGACCTATAAAATTTTTGAATCGCAACTATTGCATCGGCGTGTGTTTTCGTTTTTCTTTGCTCGTTGTTGGTGTGCTGGAGCAGGCAGCATAGTGCTTCGCATTTCTCGTCTTTTATATTAAATTATTTAGCTATTTATTCGCTGGTGTAATAATTTCGCGCATTCGAAATTATTCATAGTCTCTTAGATTTAAGATAGCGGTAGTTGGGCCATTCGTCCCTTTTCCCCTGTAGGTTTCGGAGCCTACATACATTCAAAAATTTTTGGTTTATTTGGTTTACTTGATACGTTTAAAATCTTGGTTTGTGTAAGGTTACTTGTGTTAAATACACTCATAAGGTTAGGGTTATTGCTGCTAGATATACTCTAAACTTTTAGGATCTTGCCTTTGAGTTTAAGCTTTACTACTTTTCGATAGACATTATAAAATTAGCTTTGCTTGTTTGGTTTTCTTCACTAGTTACTGTACCTCGTTAGATTATGAATAGACGTAGTGTGTCACTTAGTTGCTTAACGAAAGAAGAACCGCCGCTTGTAAGTAAACACCATAATGAGCTCAACTATAGGGAAGCTGAGCTGGCACGGTGGAGTGAAGACCTTAAACGTAGAGAGAAAGCCTTGCAACAAAAGCATGAAATAAGAGACCAAGATTTGTTGTACTCGGGAAATCAAAATTTGTCGCCCCCTTCCTTTCATTGGTTAGATCGTTACCCACCCAAATTTTCTTGTCGCCCATCCCCTTCTAGCTGGGAAAGCATTAAGAGAACCCGCATTGATCCAGGCGGCTCTACTCGTGGCACGGCTTCACGTTTGTTGAGAGCTACCGATCAACATGATGCATGGCCCGGTTCACGGTACGGCGATTTACAAGAGCACTCCGCGCCATTTGTTCAGACTCCAGAACAGCCACGATCCTCCCTTCTTCGGCCACGTGTCGGCTTTCATCCCCCTTGTCAAGAAGTTGAATTTGATACCCCTGCATTTTCGGGCCTTGACAGGGAAAATAGTCAGTCGGTTAGACCTAGATTTTCGGCTAATAATGACCCAAACTACTTACCTCAAGGTCCCTCCAGTTCGTGCAGTGATGTTGAAAAATTGGTGGGAGCACTATATACTTTAACCAATCGTGTGAATCAAAGACCTCTGGCGCTCTCTAAGGAAGAACTGTTTGATGGCGATCCCTTAAATTACAGGCGCTTTATACGTCACTTTGACGCCTATATCGCAAGAGGCGTAGTAGACATGACAGATAGGTTGAATCTTCTCATCTCCTCGTGTACGGGGGAAGCAAAAGAGAGCATTGCAGATTGTATCTTGGCTAGGTCCCCAGATTTAGGTTATGATGAAGCCAGGAGAATTCTTGAAGTCAACTTTGGTCAGGAGCACGCTATCGTGAGTGCTTACGTAAGAAAACTTACAGAAAGTCCACCTATTCGCTCTAATGATAAATCCGCTTTAGCCCAGCTAGCTCGAGACATGCGAAATTGTGAGATTTCCTGTGGGGGCATGTCCAGTGCCGGGCTGAACACGCAGCACACAGTAGCTAGCATCTTCAAGCGTCTACCTGCAAATCTGCAGGATAAATTTATGGCTTCGGTTGGGCCACAGCTCGAGAGAGGTCAGCCCATTTTATTTTCGCAACTTTCAGAGTTTTTAGAGAGGCGTTCACTTATAGAAAAGAGTTTTCTGGGGCAGTTGGCTTATCATCGTAAGGAAAGAGGGTTTAGCTCTAGTTCACAACCAGACTTTGGCCCTCGACGCACACAAAAATATTCAGTCAATACAGCCCAAGTCGGAGACGACGATTCACGAGGCAACGTTGCAAAACAGGGATGTGCGTTCTGTTTAGGTCAGCATGCAATCTGGAGGTGTAAAAGGTTCTCAAAACAACCATTGAGAAAGCGCCGAGCCGTAGTTAAATCTGAAAATCTTTGTTTTAATTGCCTTGGGTCACACTTAGTGCGCGCATGCAAATCTAAATCCACGTGCCGTGAGTGTGGAGGGAGACACAACACACTGCTTCACGAGGAGCGTCAGGAGGTCCTCCCCAAGGAAAATACTCCACCTTTACAGGAACGGCAAGATGTTAACGGGGCCGGCTTATCGTCCCGAGTAATGTCAGTGGTTCAAAATATAGGAAGTAAGTGTAATGAACATACGGCCGGACCAAATACATCCAGCTTTGCTCAGACTAAAGACAGCACTGCAGTGCGGCTGAAAGTAGTCCCTGTAAGAGTCTGGGGAGCAGGTCGCCGCCGGCATGCTGACGTGTACGCTTTCTTAGATGAGGGATCAGATACATCTCTGTGTACAGAAGACTTAATAAAACTTCTTGGCCTGAAAGGTAAGCCCACACAATTTTTCCTATCTACTATGAGTGGCACCGAACAACAATCTGGCCGCCAAGTCAGTTTGTGCGTTCAAGGCCTTAACGAGGATGCAGTTGTCAACCTTTCTAACGTCCTGTCTGTCACTCGTCTTCCAGACTTAGGTGCTAGCATTCCCTCTTGCAGGGACCATGAAATTCATGCTGAGGTTCTCAAAGGAGTTACCTTTCCCGATCTTTGCGGTAAGGTAGAATTGCTCATTGGTGCCAATGTACCAGAGGCCCATCGCACACTCGAATACCGAATAAATCATAGTGGGGGGCCGAATGCCGTGAAGTCACCTTTAGGTTGGAGTTTAATAGGTCCGACACAAGGGGCTAAAACTGTCAACTTTGTCAACTTTGTTCAAACTAATAGCTTTAAGGTTCGAACTAACGTTAAAGAAAACACACCTACAAGGAGGGGCATCCTGTCTACTGTCAGTCAGTGTTACGATCCCTTAGGTATTGTGCAGCCAGCTTTACTTCCGGCAAAAATGTTAATGCAGGACCTTTGCAGTCGGGGCCTTGGTTGGGATGAAACGGTTTCTCCAAGTGATATGCAGCGCTGGAATGATTGGTTAGATAGTCTCCCAGCGTTACAAGATGTAGAAATTCCCAGATGTGTTAAGCCATCTGGCTTTGAGTTAAAGTCTTCTCAGCTGCATTGCTTTTGCGATGCCAGCCAGACTGGTTACGGAGCTGTGATATACATGCGGTCGGTAAGTGTTACTGGAGAGATACATTGTTTTTTTATTATGGCAAGGTGTTGCTCCTATTAAACCAGTGACAATACCACGCAGTAGTTGGAGTAGAGCTAACAACCTTTCTTAAGCGAGAACTTGACCTTAAACTTGATGACACCATCTTTTGGACGGATTCTACCTCTGTTCTACAATATATAAAGAGTAGCTCTAAAAGATTTAAAACCTTCGTAGCTAATCGCATTGCAGCCATTCAAGCAGGCTCCTCTCCGCAATGGAGGCATGTAGGGACAGCGCATAATCCAGCCGACATAGCGTCCAGAGGAATTAGTCCGAGTCGTTTGGCCTCTTGTACGAGCTGGTTGAAAGGCCCAGACTTTCTTTGGAAGGATGAAGATGCATGGCCAGTTGCCCCTATAGGTCCTCCTTCCACACCGCTGGTAGATCCAGAGTTGCTAAAAGTGCATCAAGTTAATTGCACCAATACCTTTGATACCGCAAGCGATAAAGTCACCCTGTACAGACTGTTGACCCACTACTCTTCGTGGAGTCGCTTAAGAAGAGCAGTCGCCTACCTTCTTCGTCTTAAACAATTCTTGCTCACTAAAAGTAAAAACGGCATCACCAAAAATATGTTTTCTTCTCAATACTTATCAGTGGAAGAGTTTAGGGCTTCTACCTTAGCAATAGTAAAGTTAGTCCAAATCAAGTATTTCCATAAGGAACTAAATTCTCTCAAAAATAACGACAGGTTTTTCGTGTCCGGAGCTAAAAATATTCACTCTCCTCTGAGAAAGTTATGTCCTATCCAAGTAAATGGCATTTTACGAGTAGGAGGCAGATTACAAAATTCATCTCTTTCTGATTCTGCAAAACACCCTATCATTCTTCCCAGCAACCATCATGTGACTAAGCTAATTATTTTAGACATTCACGAAAAAGAAGGTCACGTGGGTCCCCTCCATACCTTATCAGTCGTTCGTCAACACTACTGGGTAGTTAAGGGACACGTTACCATACGTAAGGTAATCAGGGAATGTCGTTTTTGCCGACATATGAATGCACAACCGGGAAAACAGCTTATGGCACCGCTTCCTTCAGCTAGGGTTACTCCTGGGAAACCACCGTTCGCCTTTACCGGAGTAGATTACGCAGGGCCTTATACCACTACTGTAGGGCGTAGAAGCGCGAAGCGTTATATTTTCCTGTTTTCATGCATGACCACACGAGCTGTGCATTTGGAATGCGCTTATGCTCTCGACGTCGATTCGTTCTTGTTGGCACTCCAACGGTTTACCGCGCGACGCTGCACACCAGAAGCCATCTACAGCGACAACGGAACAAATTTCACCGCTGCCGAACGAGAGCTCCGACTTTCAATCAACAAATGGAACCAGCAGTCTTTGCCATCCAAGCTCGCGCGACGAGGAATCCGCTGGCATTTTAATCCTCCGGTTGCCAGCCATCAAGGCGGGTCTTGGGAGAGGATCATACGATCGGTGAAGAGAACCCTCGCTGCAGTTTCCAAAGGCGCAACAATGAGCGACGAGACCTTTACGACCTTTTTAATTGAGGTTGAAAGGATCCTCAATGACCGCCCCATAACTAAAATTGCTTCCGAATCTCGTGATCCAGAAGCGTTAACGCCTAATGCTTTATTGAAGGGGCACCTCGAGCCTTCCCTACCCATGGGGGTGTTTGCCAAGGCCGACGGCTATAGAAAGTCGTGGAGACTCATTGGTTTGCTGGCTGATCGATTCTGGAGTCGTTGGCTCAAGGAATGCCTTCCTTTGTTACAGCAGAGACAAAGGTGGCTTGTGGAAAGCCGAAATTTTCAAGTCGGTGACGTCGTTTTGGTGATTGGTGAAAAATCAAACCGCGGGCAGTGGCCGAAAGGATTAATAGAAGAGGTGCACAAGGACAAGGACGGGTTTGTGCGCTCTGTTCGGCTACGAACTTCTTCCCAATCACTTGTTTGAGACATTCGTAAACTGTGCCTTCTTGAAGAACATGTATAATTGACAATTTGTGTTAAGTGTTGTAATTTTATTTGTGTACGTTGTATTGTTAGACTTACTCAATTCTATTCAATTAATATTGATTTGGCGCTTGATGAAATATCTTCCTGCCGGTCATATTTGGGGCCGGTATGTTGCGACCAAATCAATGACCTAGTTTCGTGACCTAGTTTACGGTTGAATAATTAGGACGGTACACGTCATTCTAATCGGGACCACGTTTCACACGCATAAGATTCCTTTCATTCAGTGAAGTAGCAGGTTTGATTGCGCACGGAAATCTTGGCTCGCTCGTTTAATGAAGAAAGTTTCCGCTATCTTGAATAATTTGGTAAGTCACATCTTATTGGGTTTATGAATAGTTTTAATATATGACATTGCTTTAGGTGACCTATAAAATTTTTGAATCGCAACTATTGCATCGGCGTGTGTTTTCGTTTTTCTTTGCTCGTTGTTGGTGTGCTGGAGCAGGCAGCATAGTGCTTCGCATTTCTCGTCTTTTATATTAAATTATTTAGCTATTTATTCGCTGGTGTAATAATTTCGCGCATTCGAAATTATTCATAGTCTCTTAGATTTAAGATAGCGGTAGTTGGGCCATTCGTCCCTTTTTCCCTGTAGGTTTCGGAGCCTACAGTAGTCTTTCAGCTGTCCGTAACAAGGTTGGAGCAGCTGTCCTTCTATTGCAAGGACACGTCAGTAGTCTTTCAGCTGTCCGTAACAAGGTTGGAGCAGCTGTCCTTCTATTGCAAGGACACGTCAGTAGTCTTTCAGCTGTCCGTAACAAGGTTGGAGCAGCTGTCCTTCTATTGCAAGGACACGTCAGTAGTCTTTCAGCTGTCCGTAACAAGGTTGGAGCAGCTGTCCTTCTATTGCAAGGACACGTCAAAGACGTTATTCTAAACTTTCAACTGTCTTTCTATTGCAAGGGCACGTCAGCAATGAAAAAGTCTTCTAGAGAACGATTACAAAAGATGGTGCAATCCTGCAAAGAACTTTTTTCTCTTTGATTTGGGTATAAAAACAGACAGAATCGTCAAAGCACACAAGATGAAACGTATACGAGTCAAGCAGACGATCTCCACAGACAAGCAAACGAAGTCGAGTGCCTTGTCTATATCCCTCCTTATACAAGTTATTACGAAGCGTTGTGGGCAAATTACGAACTAGTTCAACAAGCAAGAGAAATGGAAAACGCTGCCAGAGACATCAGGAAACAGTTTTAGGAAATTGCTGCATCCAGGCTGTCTGTACCCTCTTCGACGTCGTTGAGGAAATCTGTCGTCAGTGTCAAACGAGAAAAATTTATGTTTTCCACTGACCAACTTGCCGAAGTGGTTCAAGTGTTGATGGAAAATTTCTCTTATATTCTCTTTCGACCTAAATCCGAAGTCAAAGAATACGTGATTTTGCTGTTTTGGTCTACCGACACGGATGATTCCGCATGCCAAGTTCAGAAGAGATTCGAAATTGTCAAGCAAGAAATAGCGGTAGATTTATTTCAACTGCGTTGTATTATCGAAAACGTACCTGCTCCAAGACGTCAATTTCTATACCTGGTCAATAACTACATCTGTCTGAAAACGCAAAACGACAACGGTTTTCGCCTGTCTGCAGAAAACCAAGAACAATTGAAAAGCTTTCTCAAACTTTTAAACAATCCGGAACCGTCTAAAAAGCGAAAAGCTGTCGATTTTGTTACCACACCTTGATGTATTTTTGTTTTTTATTGTACAACTTTATAATAAATTGCGAATAAAACGAGAAACACAACGATTGTTTTCAGAAAGGTTTGACGTAAAATCGGATACAATAGCGCGCAAAGATACGCCGCGACAACGAAATAACACAAAGTACACGCAATAGTGTCCGCAAACGCTAGAAATAAGGCTTGTAAGGTTTTGCGATTGTAAATCCAATCCGTCAAAGAGTAGGTATCCATGTAAGACTTGAGACCGATAAACGCAGGCGGTAGTCCGTAGCTGTCGAAATACTCTCCTCGTCCGTGCTTGTCAAAGTAAACAGCTATCCAGTGTTCCCCGGGTTCGGTGCTCGGATCGGAATTGATGACGTAGGCAGACGGGAAAGTAGGTTTTTCCAGTTGATTCAAAGAGCAAACGTTCTTGAAAACGCTTTTTGTTTCGGAGTCGTTCTTTAGCAAACGTTTGATTTGTAAGCTGTTCATGCGGTGTAGTCAAAAGCAACGTTTCGGTCTCGATCGATCTCCAGCAAGTTGTCGTGTTCGGCAAAGACAAGAACAGTAAGAGTGCGCGCGGTAGCATTGGCAAAATGAATTTCGATGCGAATGTTGCCGTGTTTTATCAACTCGAAACCGACTTCACCCGAATCCATCTGGGGTGTGAGATCAAAAGCAACCAACGCACAACCGTTCTTGCACTGTTCTCGAGAAATATCATTGCCTGTGTCGCGATAATACTGACCGGTTTGCGAAAACAAATGGAGGTAACTTCGAATAAAGCGGTCGTTGGCAAAGTCCGGTTGCAGAGGTTTGGCAGGGATTTGAACACCGTCACGATAAAGCGTCATGAAATTGATGCTGTTGTGCTTGAAATGGAAAGAAGATTTGGTAATAACCCCGTTGCAAGCGTCGTTGTCCACCACACCGATCACCGTTCGAGTAGGCAATTGCCCCAAAAACAAGTTTTCCTTGGTGATGCTTCGATTTCCAGTTGGCACGGTAAAGCTCTTGACTTCCACGCGTTGGAGCGGGTATTTTGCGGTGCTGTGCTGCAACACTCTGACGTGAGCAAGTTGTACGGCCGGGTTGGGTTTTACTTTGCGTACAAACAAGGTCACTTCTTTCAAAGACACTTTGTTTTGTGCCTGGTCTGCATTTCCGTGCAAACAAAAAAGATCCTTGGATCGAATCAAACGCAAGCGTACTTCGACTCCGTTCAACAAGTAACGATTTTGAAAAGCCAAATCAATATGTAATTTCCCCATCATATCGATTTCTTTGCTTTCCGCAGCCAAAACTTTACGCTGTGTGTAACCTGTGTTTGCTGCAGTGCAACTATCGAAATGTCCGCTAGTATTGCGGTATCATAACAGAGCAGAAAGCTGGGAAGTTTTTGCTTCTTGTCCAAAACTAAGCAAGTTTTCAATGTAAGCTCGATAGGGATAATTGTTGTTGGACTGCGTCACAAGGGAACCGTTCAAATACACATCGATTTGCGACCATAGGGTATGTAAAAAATTACATTCGGGTGCGATTTCCACGTCCTTCGCCAAATCCGATCCGTCTGATGCAGTCACGCTTGCTCGAACGTATAGAAAGCTGTTTGCAAGATCGATGTAGTTTGAGTTTTCAGCACTAACAGTAAATTCGATAGGACCTGTGGAGGTCAACACAGACACAGGATGATATTCGGTAAAATTTCCGTCTTCCAACTCGTTTGGCTTGGGGGCACGGAAAACAAATCAAGTTGAGACTTCGTGGATTCTGCCGAACTAGGGTGTACTAACGTGGTCATGGTTTAATCGAAAATGTCGTGATGTTTCTTGCGCTTTTTCTTTTGTAGTTTTTTTGGTTTCGCTTTTCGTTTGGCTGATCGTAAGAGATTCGGACCAGCCGATTTTGCTCGGTCGATGGCTGCTTGTTTTGCGTTTTTACCGTTCAAGACATCGGACGCGAAATCAACACCGTTTTGCAAAACTTGTTTTCCGACTGCTTTTGCTCCGCTTTTGACCAAAGGTAAAACGCTTTTGGCAATAGAACTAAACAAATTGCCTAATCCGTAGCCTTGTTGTATTCGAGCACCGCTGAAATAAGGCATGCCATGACCGACTTGAGACAAATAATAGTTTTCGTACGCTTTCGCATCACAACAAACTTGACGCGCATCTTTATCAAATAACGTTCGTTTTTCGATGCACCCAATCTTTATAACGAATTTAGTTTTTTGGGTCGCAAATGCAACGTCACAATCATTTTCCTCTACGAAAGCGAATCCGTTTTGCTTGATCGTCGCGAAGCGAGATGTGAATGTCACTAAGGTTTTTCTTCAAGACAGGATGGTATTGTATCTTTTGGAGATGTAAGAACCTGGCTTCCCTTTTACAGGAAGGACACCAATCAAGGGTGCCAGAGTATGACCGACCGTTCTGTGTTCGATTACATCACAATAGACATACAGTAGATGGCGTTCACGGTGTCCACGTTGGCAACGCTTTCCGAAGTGTACTCTCCGATTTCTCGATACCGCGTCTTTCGAAAACCCAAGACAGAAGCCAACTCGTCCGAAAGAGTCACCACTGCATCCGGTTGCATGTTACCTTTGCGTTCGCGTTCCACCATAAGTGCTCCGTCTTTGTGTTGAATGGACATGGTTGTTAGTAGTGTTTGAGAATTGTAAGTGAGATTGAAGAGAAAATCGATTGGTTTCGTCAAAACGCCTTTACTCACAAGTGCTTTGTTTCTAGCTTGAAACTCTCGTTTCATTTCATGAAGTATCTGACGCACGACGTATTGTGGGTGCTGATAATAACCTGCTGGAAGCACTGCTACGAATTCCAAAGCACCGCGTTGGTAGAAGATGTAACATTGGTTGGTGTCGATGTTATACCAACTGTTGGGATACAGAATCTCTGACAGACCCAACTCCCATGATCCGGTCAAATTGATTTCTTTGGAAAAGTGAACCACGTAATCCGAAAGTTTGTTTTCAGGATAAACGTCCATAGAAAAATTGCTGGGCAGGGTGAGGAACATGTTTAATGAGAAGAGGCGACGGAAGCAAATAACCCACAGAGCTGCTAAGAAGACTAATCCAAAGCTCTTTGTTGTTGTTGCTTTGCGTTAAATTGTATAAGCTGATCGACACCACAATGTAAAGGACCAGAATTTGAGCAGCAAACAAAACAATGTCAAAGTTGGTTAAAGCAGGCATACGAGGTCTTTTTCTTTAACCCACGAATTAAACGAAGCAGCGTAACCAGACCACTTTACCAAAAATTCAATACCTTTCTTGTGCTTGCACTGTTTCAGAATACGCTTGAGTCGAAACACATCGTCTTTTTTATAGATTTTCTGGAGCTCTTCTTCGTAAAAAGTTCCTCCCAACCACTCTCCTTGCAAATCTTTGATTTTGTAATAAGGAGGATTGTCTCGAAACACTTGAGCGACTTGAAACAACTCGTCTGTCCATCCGGGTAAGTAGCCTTTGCGAAAGCGCATTCGTGTCATGGACAGTCTGAGTTGATCCCCTACTTTAAGTTTTGGTTTTCTTAATTCGGGATCGGCGTAGAGCGTGAGCCAGACCGCTTCTTGGTTTTCTGCATTGACCGAATTCGGAGCGCATCCAATGGCTCTGTGGTAGGTGTTGTTATAAGACTCGACCAGAGCAGGCAGCACTTCCACATACCTTCGGGTGTTGGTGTAGGTAAAATAGCGCCAGAGTCTTTCCTTCAAAGTGCGAATAAAACGTTCTGCTATGGTCGCTTTGGTGTCGAAATTTTGCTTGTGAAAATGCTCAATGCGATGTTGTTTTAACCAGCTTTGAAAGGGTCGGTTCAGAAATTCGCGCCCCATATCAGTCTGTAGTTTTTGAAATTTGTCGGTTTTGGACATCGCACGTTCAAAAGCTTCGATCATGTCCGAGCTTGATTTCGTTTTCAAGTAAGCAATAAAAGCTTTTTTCGAAAACACGTCAACGACTACCAAAATATATTTGTAATTGTCGTTGTACAATTTGAGCAGAGAAAAATCAACGAGATCTACTTGCATTTGAAAGTGAGCGCCGGGCACAATCGTTTTTCTTCGCTTGAACTTTTTTCTCACTGGTTTGTGGAGCGTATAAGTGTCTTGCGATTGCAACCACTGTTTTGGAAAGCGACGAGATCCCGAGAAAGAGCCGCTTTTTTTCGGGTCGTAATAATTTAAATACTCTCCCATAACAGAGATTCGAACTCACGCACGCCAGGTAAAGTAGGATTGCGTTTCTTCAGCGCAGATTAAAACAAATCTTCGATATTCGAACCTGGTACCACTCGATTGTCTAACACCATTTGACCGTCAGCATCCCAGTCTAAGTTCTTTTTGCTTTTTGCTTCTTTGAGTAGTTTTTTCACCCCGGCCCTTTTTTTGTATTGCTTTAAAACCACCTTGTCAGGCAAAGGTTTTTTACAGGTGTTTTCTGTTGAGACTTTTTCAGAAATAACTTTGATTTTTGCAACGCTTCATTATAAAACGTTACTTTTTCGCTGTCGGGTTTATTTGATTGCAAGATTTCTTGCATTTTTCGATCGAGGTCCGAAAGCACTTTTTTGTCGGGGGTTTCGTGTTTGAGTTTTTCATAAACTTCAGGCTCCAGCGCAATCAATTTTCTCATTTTGCAATATTACTTAGCACAGCGCTTATCACAGGAGCAAGTGCCGACAGCAAAAGCGGGAGAAATCCACCGGTTTGCACGAGACGTTTTTTCTTCTTTAACGCCACCTTACGATCAGTTAACTTTCGAAGTTTAGTTTTATGCTGACTTAATTTCTTTTTGTAATGACGCAATAAGGTGACGTTTCCTTGTAGAACGTTGTGTGCGAAATCACAAATACAACATATTAACTCTGGCGACGCCTTGTCTAGAATGTTTTTTTGCAAGGATGTCGGGGCCTTTTGTTTTGCAAGGATGTCGGGGCCTTTTGAAGTAAACGCAGCGCCGGTCCGTTTTTTCGCAGGCGATTCATTGATAAAGATAGTGAGTGTCCGACGGAAAAATTCCTGTGCGAAGTCTCTGTTTATTGTTCGTTTCGCAGCGCAAGTCAATCATCAAATAATCTCTCTGTGAAGAAACAGCGTTTTTATAAGCTTCCAAAGCGTTCTTGTATGTTTTTGGATAAATTTGTCTTTGAAGAATAAAGAGGATTTGGAATTAATTTTTAAACAAGCTGCATAAAGATGAGAAACACCAGACTCGAGTTTCGCTCTCATTAGAGCTCGTCAGTGATGCTTATCTCACCGCGAATCGAACCTGGGACCTCTAGTCTTCCACACAGGTTACTATACCACTAGACTACAGATCCCGGACGACAGATGGACTCAAAGCAGCTGTTATAACTTATTCCCTGATTTCCTGAACAATCATTCTATGTATTCCTTGTTCAGTAAATCCGGGAATAAGTTATAACAGCTGCTTTGAGTCCATATGTCGTCCGGGATCTGTAGTCTAGTGGTATAGTAACCTGTGTGGAAGACTAGAGGTCCCAGGTTCGATTCGCGGTGAGATAAGCATCACTGACGAGCTCTAATGAGAGCGAAACTCGAGTCTGGTGTTTCTCATCTTTATGCAGCTTGTTTAAAAATTAATTCCAAATCCTCTTTATTCTTCAAATATAAATTTCTTCTTCGCTCGTCAAGCTCTAGGAGAGTAAGCGCGATGCTTAACGCTTGTCGGGTAAGTCCCGGTCATGAGGTACGGCCTTGGAATTACAACATTGTGGATTCTATATATTCCTTGTTCAGTAAATCCGGGAATAAGTTATAACAGCTGCTTTGAGTCCATATGTCGTCCGGGATCTGTGGTCTAGTGGTATAGTAACCTGCGTGGAAGACTAGAGGTCCCAGGTTTGATTCGCGGTGAGATAAGCATCACTGACGAGCTGTAATGAGAGCGAAACTCGAGTCTGATGTTTCTCATCTTTATGCAGCTTGTTTAAAAATAAATTTGTCGCATGAAATGCGCAATTTGGTTCGTGTCTCTACAGTTTTTAAAAAGAATAATAATTTGGGAATTCAAACTTATCTCGCGCAGACCTTTGTGAAACAAGTTCTGTACCATCATGAGCACGCTGAAGCGGAAATGATACGAATAGACGCTGTAGATTTTAGCCAAAAATTCTGGATCGGCAAACATCAAATCGTCAAGTACGACAAACGCGTTTTGATACTCTTTTAAATCTTCTAGGTTCGGAACGCCTTGCTTAAAATCAATTTTATTCGCATGCTTATCGAATAGCTCTTGCCATATCTCGTAATGGTATACCATGCGTTCTATTTCCGGACAAAACTCCTTTAAACTGTCCACAAACCGAAATATCCAAAACGTTTTCCCGACACCCGACGGCCCGGCTATTATAAAACTACTCGGGTTTTGAAACCACAACGACATCTTGCAAGCAAATGAGCTCTAAAAGCTTTTACATCAATATTTATTGAAAAATTTACCAAAAACAACGTTCGAAAGAGGAGATGCTTTCCCGACAAAACTTGTATTTATACTCTCTAGAATGAATGTTTTCATGTATATTCTGAAAAACTGTTTAGAAGCTTTTATTGGCTGCAATCTAATTGGTGGAATAGGCTTTTGAAACTTCAATTGATTAAGCGCGCAACTTGGTTTTGATCTATGGATTAGTCTTTTCGAGAAACGCGTTTTCTAAGCTGCAGTTGTTTTTAGATTTTGTTGAGACGGATGTTACGGATAGTAAAACTTTAAAAAAGGCGAACGCAATAATTCGAAATAGTGGTTTTATTCAAGAGATACGAAAATTCACAAACAGATTTAAACAATTAAAATCTTTATGTGAGGTTACGAAAAATCTGAAAAGCGATGCAAGGACACAAACAAGTAAAAACGCTTTATTCAGAATGCACAAAAATTTTAAAAATGAAATGTTTTATACAAGGTTACGAAAATTTAAACAAAGGCAGAAACGACTTAAAAAAATACTTTATTCAGAATACATGAAAATTTTAAAAATCAAATGTTTTATGTGAGGTTAATTTAAACAAAAGTAGAAAAATTTAAAATCTTTATGTGAGGTTACGAAAAATCTGAAAAGTGATGCAAGGACAGAAACAATTTAAAAATGCTTTATTCAGAACGCATAAATTTTAAAAATGAAATATTTTATACAAGGTTACGAAAATTTAAACAAAGACAGAAAAATTAAAAATCTTTATGCGAGGTTGTGAAAATTTAAACAAAGTCAGAACGACTTAAAAAACACTTTATTCAGAACGCATGAAAATTTTAAAAATCAAATGTTTTATGTGAGGTTAATTTAAAGAAGGGCAGAAACGACTTAAAAAATATTTCATTCAGAACGCACGAAAATTTTAAAAATCAAATGTTTTATGTGAGGTTAATTTAAAGAAGGGCAGAAACGACTTAAAAAATATTTCATTCAGAACGCACGAAAATTTTAAAAATCAAATGTTTTATGTAAGGTTAATTTAAACAAGGGCAGAAACGACTTAAAAAATATTTCATTCAGAACGCACGAAAATTTTAAAAATCAAATGTTTTATGCGAGGTTACGAAAATTTAAACAAAGTCAGAAAAATTGAAAATCTTTATGCGAGGTTACGAAAATTTAAACAAAGACAACAACAATTTAAAATAGTTTTCGGTAGGTACAATAATTAATCAAAAAGATTTACAAAAAAACTTAAATTTTCAAAGGTTTGGTATGGATGCCGTCGTCCAAAACAATTCTTTTTGGATAGAAACTGTTTAACCCTTTTTTGGTTTGTGCGTACCAGAAGATTCTACTTTGATGGCTACGAAAGCTGCGATTGGTTATGGAATGAGGTTGATTGCTTTCTAACACGTTACGATATTGGTTGAATGTCAAAGGGTTTTGACGAATGCAGACACCCTTGCTTACTTGTTTATTTTTATCTCCTACGCAGAAGTATGTTTTTGATGTTAAGGAAATTTGTTTGGTTCCGGAATATTCAACCTTCATTAAACCTAATGTTCTTTGGGTGAATCTATAATATTTTTCACAGCATTCTTCTTTTTTCCAAATTTGGTTAGTTGTTCTTTGTCGAATGTAAGATTCTACTTGTTCTGGGCAAGCTTCAGCAGGCAACCAACGAAGTCTGGCTCGGAAATATTCTGCTTTCAAATGCTCGGGAACGCAATCATCTAAGGTGTGGCGACTGATGGCAAAATACATCGAGTCAGTGTCGCTTTCCAACAACTCAAAACATCTTTCAGGTATGTATTTTTTTAAAAAACAGTAGAAAAATTTCAACATATACAGTTTCGAATTTAGATAGATGTTTAAGCCAATTTGTATTGGTAAATCGTGGCGTATGCTGTGTTTTAAACTTTTTACCTCGTAAACATTGGAAACGATTTCATCGAGGTAAATAAAACGTGGGTCGTTGATTGCTTTGTTTATGGTGTCTTTGGAGTGGTAGCTTATATTTCGATGCTTATCCTTGTTTAATAAACTTGCTGAGTATAGTGAGTTTCCGGTGAGTTTGTTCGTTAACGCGATGACTGTTTTTGATTTATCGAGATCGGCTTCTCTTCGCGAGTTGACAATTTCGTTGGCTAACGTTTCAAAACATTTTTGTGGATGAAATTGAATAAATTCATAAATTCTGGTAATTTTAAGTCCTAGATTTAAATAAAATTCTGCCATTTCTGTGTTAATTAAAATCTCTTTCCCAAAATAACTACTAATTAAATATTTTTTTGGTTTTTTCAATAAGTCATGTTGTTCTGCAACCTTCTCCATGTAGACACCGATATCCTCTCTTGCTATGTTTGTATTCTTGATAATTGGCGGGAAATCTCTACAAAAATGTTTTAAATCTTCCGGGGTGTGGATATCAACAATTAGAAAACCGTACAATTCTTTATTTTCAATGCCTTTCAAAATTTTTTCAAATGATAGTTGATATTTCGGTTGCACGCATTTCAACGTTTTTAAAAAAGAAACAATTTCGTATTGCTTTTTTATTCTCAGCCACTCACACTCTCTGATAGACACTACACGAAACCCTTCCTCAGTAAGGGCTCGTTTTTTTCCTGCGTTGCTTTTCTAATTTGACTGAAAGATATATTTTTGATGGGTGTGTTTCCTGAAGACTACCGTCTGCGTTACGATTTGTATTTCATACATCACAACCATGCCAAAAACACCCGTCGAATTTGTATATTGTGTTTGTTTCTTGACAAAAACCGTCTACTTTAAAACTGTATTTTGAAACGTAACGCTCACCAATGTTATATCTACTTTGAATGAAGTTCCCTTCTTTTTGTTGCATGAAGCATAACCATTGATAGGACATCAATCCGTATCTTGAGCAGGAGTCCGGTCTGTAATTTTCTGATTCTTTGTATCTGCAGAAATATCCTGTCGGGTTGTTTTGAGCAATGGCGTGTAGATAAAGGGAATTTGCGTCCAGACCTAGAATTTTTTCTGTTGTTTCCGGGTTCGAAATTTCGTGGTTTCTTATTCGGGTTTCTCCTGCTGCAGCATACCGACAAAAAACAATGCTGAATCCTCCGGTAAGTTGACTTCTCAAAGCTTTGTATAAATCCGAATGTTTTTTTGGAAACAAACAAAAAAAACTATCTTTTTCAATTTTTTGCATCATTCTTAGTTTCACAATTCCACTAAATGAAAACGAGCGTATAAAAATATCTAAATTTTGTTGTTTGTAGGGAATTAATAGATTTTTAACAGCTTGAATAAAAGGTACGCAATCCAAAAGGTTATAATAAACCAACATTTCACGCAAACTCTTCCATCTTGTTTCCAACCATGTTTTTTGAACTAGAGCGTATTCCTCTGTTGTAATATTCGATTTTGTCAAAGACGAATAAAAAGCTTGGTGATTTGGTAGGTCGCTTTCTAATTTTTCTAAACTGTCCACAAACCCGTAGGGAAAATGGAATTTTTCCAATTCGCTTCCGTATGCAATCAAAAATTTTCTGTATGAAAAACCGGGTGCAAGAAAATGTTTTATGTCAAGAAAACGCAACGTCGATGTTTTGATGCAGAGGTAGGTGTTGGCTTTTTTAATTACAAAATCGATTTCGTTCAGTAGACGCTCAATCAAAATAGGCTTGACTAAGTTTAGATCGCACGATGAAGAATTGAAACCAAGAACTATCAGCTCGCGGCAATACGAATCGAATTCTTTCAGTAAATTTTCTTTTCTTATGTTGTCACTGCTTTCCAAAGCTTCAAAAGTAGTTCGAAATTTTTCCTTCATAAGGCGGTAAGCGGACAGAGATATAGCTTCTAAATAATCTATTAAATTTTGAATTAATTCCTTTTCATTGCCAGACGTTATAAAACACTTTCCTTCCTCAAACCCGGGAACGTTCGATGCAATTCCAACACTCATTGGAACGTGACGAGCTTCAAACATCAACTTCGGTCCGTTTTCAGGTAGCTGATCACGACAAAAATACGCTTCAAAGTTGTAGCATGCATAGTACGAATAAATACGATCTTGTTTGGGCACCTGTATTCGAATTTGTTCAAGCTTTTCAAATATTGTATGCGGATTATGGTAAACGCCTCCGGGGAAACTTTCGTGAACTGTAGTTGTGCATGTTTTCGTATGACGGTAGTAATGACAATTTCGATACCATAACTTATCACAATGTTTACACTGATACACAGAGCAATACGTTTCAAAATCTACGATTAAGCTCAAGTGGTTTTCAAATACGTTTACTTTCATTGTTTCCTTGTACAATTCGCGGCTACGTCGAATTAATTTTGCTTTGCTATTTTCCAATTCATAGGCAACAATGTTGATCTTATAAAAATTTTCGAGTTCAACAAAATCAAACAAACTTACTCCGGAAAATTTCTCAATTTCAAAATGGGTACAGTATTCATAAAACAATTGCTTTGCATCGCGATTATAACCTCGATGGTCAGCACCACGGAACACGGCCAGACATCTGAAGAAACAAAGATTGTCTTCCGCCGAAACGTTTGCAAGTCCGCGATTGTTCACTATAAAAGCGGGTAATTCGACAGATCCCCCTAACGGCGCGTCTTGCAAGTGGTTGACGTAGAAGGTGATGTTTGATATCTGAACGATCTTCCACTTGGTATCTGGTCGCGTTATGCTCTCTATGAAATTTTCTTCAGCTATAAAATTTAAAAAATCGAGCAATTCTTGCCTATTACTTATCAACAAAGCGGTTTTTAACATCAAATGATTATTATATGAAGCATGAAAATATCGCAATTCTTCCGTTTCAATATTTTTTAAAATATATGCCAAACTGTGATTAATTTTAAAGCGAGTTTTTTGTTGTTTCAAAATGATTTCCAAAAATTTTTCAATTAATTGTTTTAAATCTTTATTGTAGTAAAAATTAAATATACTCTGCACTTTGTTGTTTCTGATAAAACTTCGAATGCTTGACCAATATTTTTTAATGAACTCTTTTAAATTAGGATCTGACTCTTCAATCTCTTCTTCTTGCATGATTTCGTGTTTCGATTTCTTTTTAGCTGCAGGACATTCTACCGGAACAGCTGCTTCGTCTTCAATTTGGTGAGCACGACGTTTTATTTTTAAAGACTTTCTTTTACTTTGTTTGTTGACTTTGCTCGACGTTGCTTGCTCGTTTCTGGTAGAGTCTGCTTCAACCCCATCTCTACTCGACGTTGCTTGCTAGTTTCTGGTAGAGCCTGCTTCAACTCCATCTCTACTTGGCGATGTTTGCTCGTTTCTGGTAGAGTCTGCTTTAACCCCATCTCTACTCGACGTTGCTTGCTAGTTTCTGGTAGAACCTGCTTCAAACCCATTTCTACTTGGTGATGTTTGCTCGTTTCTGGGGACCGCTTCCGAAATATCTAGGTTAGTGAAATTTGTTTCTTTGTCGGGGGAAAGATTAGAGACCTCTTGCGTCTTTGAACAATTATGTTCTTTTAAAGAACTCGCATTTTCAAATTGTTTTAAGCATTGTTTGCATCTACAACAAATTTTTTGGTGTCTTCTCATACTGTATACTCTTGCAAATGTTTTTCCGCACTTTGAACATGTTACCTCGGTTGTTTTATCGTGAACAGATAATCTATGATCTCGTAAATAATCCTTTCGTAGAAACGATTTCTCACATAACGTGCACTCATATTTTTTATTATTATGAGCTGACGCTGTATGTCTTGTCAAATTTTTTTTTAGCGTAAACACTTTCGAACATATGCTACAAGTAAACGACATTGTCTACAATAATACCAAGTGCCTGCAGCAACCGTATTTATATACACCTCTTTGGGTGATGTCATAGATTGCACCATCTTTTGTAATCGTTCTCTAGAAGACTTTTTCATTGCTGACGTGTTCTTGCAATAGAAAGACAGTTGAAAGTTTAGAATAACGTCTTTGACGTGTCCTTGCAATAGAAGGACAGCTGCTCCAACCTTGTTACGGACAGCTGAAAGACTACTGACGTCTTCTTGCAATCGAAAGACAGCTGAAAGCTTAGAATAAGGTCTTTGACAAGATGACGTGTTCTTTCAATAGAAGGACAGCTGCTCCAATGTTGTTAAGAACAGCTGAAAGACTACTGACGTGTCCTTGCAATAGAAAGACAGCTGAAAGTTTAGAATAAGGTCTTTGACGCTCTGGGTGAGAATCAAACTCGCAACTTCATTGCGCGGCATAAATTAGGTTTCAACGCGACTTCGTCGCTCCGCCTGGGAATCGAACTCGTGAGGGCTAGGGTTAGGATTAGAGCTAGGGTTAGGATACCCCGCCAGATCCGGCATAGATCCGACACAGCTCCGGCACAGCTCCGGCACAGCTCCGACACAGATCCGGCACAGATCCGGCACATCTCCGACACAGCTCCGGCACAGCTTCGACACAGATCCGGCACAGATCCGGCACATCTCCGACACAGCTTCGGCACAACGTGTAAGAAATGACCCATTGTATACTACTATCGTCTTACAAGGTAAGAAACTAGAAAGTTGATATGATGAAAGCCAAACTTTTAAGTATACCTAAACCATTAGCTTAGGGCCCGCGAACCACAGGTTGCCCACCCAGGCTTTCGAATAAGCTTTGACATTAGTGAGCTTTGAAACTAGGCTTAGGTTTTTTAAGTTATATATGTCATGTTAATGGCATAACACTTGAATAATCTTGCAATTATAAATGAATCTCTGTGGCAAAAATTGAAAAATATAGTTTTAAAAAAAGCCTGATGCCATCTCACAAAAATAATAAAACTTTTATCCGATAAATTAATCAAAGCTTTTATACAAATTGTAGATGAAAAGCGGGTACACAAAAAAGTCTGCTTGTTGTTGTTGTTGTTTTTTCTCCTCTAAGGATATCTTGGAGTAGCCATCTCTTGACTCCTCAAAAGAGTCAATCTAGATTCCCACTCTTGGATTACCTCTGCTGCTTCTGAAGGCTTAGTGTTGTTGTATTGTCTTGGTACTTGACTACAGTTAAAGAGGTGATTAATTTCATGTATGTGTGTGTGACAAACATAGTGGGCATTATAGCATTTAAGCTTCGGAGCTTACTGTATGTCGGTAACTTTGCAAGATAGTGGTGTTTCGTTGGCTTTAAGCTGTTCCGTTTTTGTACGCATATGATGTGCTAATGTTTATTCCGATGAATGAATGTCATAGGGTGTTCGTAACTTTGTTGTTTTTTCTTTGAAATTGAGTATTGTGAGGTGATGGTAGTGTAAATGTGTTTGAGGTTTTCTCTACATTCTTCTGTTGTTATGTTTGGTTATGAGTTGATAATGCTAGTGTACTTGTTGTTATGAAAGATTGTGGCTTTCATGCTTATGAGCAAACCTGAGTATGCGTTAAGATTATGTAAAAGGTGTGTTTGTGTTTGAGTCATTTGTTTAAGTTGAGTAGAATGAAGTTTGAGATAGGGGTTTATTGGAAGGGCCTTGGTTTTGTCGTATAGATGTTGAGTGTTTGTATCTCATGTGCACCCAGTAGCGATTTGCTGAACTCTGTTCTCAATGGTTTGAAGTTTCTTGATAAATATAATAGGAATCCATATCGTCTTTGCATATTCCAAAATGGGGCAAGTGATAGCTTTGAATGTGGAAACAATTAATTCTTTTGTTTACCCCATTTGGTAGAGGTGAGTGCTTTCAAAATGTTAAGCGTTTGTTTTGCTTTAGTGATGGTGACATTTATATGTTGTAAAAAGGTCAGTTTTGGGTCAAAATTGATTTCAAGAATTTTGGATTGTTTTGTTGTGGGTAGTTTTTAGTTGCTTAATTTAAGTGATAGAGTTGTGCCATATTCATTTGCATCTGGTGTAAAAAGTGTGGTGGCGGTTTTATCTGTGTTTATATGAAGATTATTAGTGGTGGCCCATACATATATTTTGTGAAGATATGTTGAATGAGTTGTTGGACCTGGCGATGTTTGGTATGAGATGCAGTGATTGTTATGTCATCAGCATATGTTATGATTTGTATTTCTTTTGGGGGGAGAGGAATGTTACGGTGCAAATGTTGAATATTGTCGGAGACAGAATTCCACTTTGTTGTACTCCGATGTTGATTCGTTTGAGTTTTGACAGTGTGCCATTGTATTGAGTGCATGCTTGTCGTATTTTTATTTAGTTTGCTGGGGAACTTAATGATGATGTTTGGAATGGTTGTGAGTGTGACTTTGTGTATGTTTATTGTATTAAACGCCTTGCTCATGTCCGAAGCTACAGTGCGTGGTGGAGGTCTTGGATTGTTGAAGCCTGTTGTGATTTGGAGGCAGATATTGTGCAAAGCAGCGTGTGTTGATTGTTTATGTTTGAATCCATGTTGATAAAAAATGATTGGAATGTTTTCTGTTATGTATGATAATAGTGTTTTTTTATTTTTTTGACAATGGGTGATAGGAATGATATGGCTCGATAGCTTGTGCCAATGTTGTAATCTTTGTTTGGCTTTGGAATGGATTAATTGTGGCACGTTTTCAAAGATGTGGTATTGTATTAATGCTGAGGGCAATGTTGTACATGTTTGTAAGGTATGTAATGGCAAGTGGCCCTAGGTGTTTCAGGTGTCTGATGCTTTTTCCATTAATTCCAGTAGAGTTGTTGTTTGTGCTGTTTGAGATAGCTAATCGCATTTGAGTAGTGGTAAGTAATATTTCTTCAGGGGAAAGGCTTTTGATTTTTTGATCTATATTTCTGTTGATTTTGTCTGTGCTGTAAATGACGTTCGTGAATTATTTATCAAAAGCTTTTGCTTTGTTTATGTCGGATGGTTGTTTTAACTCTAAAGCTGATGCTTCTGTTCTGTTGTGTAGGTGTTTTTTTGTTGGATAGTTTTGCTATGGTCTCTCCCAGGGAGTGTGGATTGCTTTGTGATTAATTTTGTCAAGATGTTGTTTCCAGCTGTTTAAAATTCTGCTTATGAGATTCTATTACATGTGACAAACAGCGATTTAATGCAGAGTGAATATGAGGGACAATTCACTATGGCAGACGTTAAGAGTTGGGCACTATATCACCAAGACTACCTAGAGAAGAAGGTGTCGTGATTCGTGTATGCCAAATGCGTGGTTGCAGCGTGCTTGCCTTATGTTCGAGTCTATGCTTTTATTTTATCAATCGTGTCCGCTTCCCATAATGATTATCGTGTGAAATTTTGCAACAGTGTTCCTGTGTCCCACGGTAAATGATTAGGATTTCGGTGATGCTTGCTATATATACGGACGTGGCTATATACCATTTGAGACAGACAACAAACTATAAGGAACGTTACGCTGCTGTTCTGGGACGGAGATGTGTAATTAACTAATAAATTCTGTTAAAATAAGTTTTGCATGTGATATTGTGTTAGGGTTAGTTCAAAACAAACTCCTAATCCTAACAAAGGCCTTTCGCTTCGTTTGGTGACGTCATGCAGGTAGGCAATGACGAAATCGTGGCTGCCAACTGCTTTGTTTAAATCAATTAGATTACAGACTATGCTGTGTCTGCGTGCGTTATAGCGAGTCATTTTATATGTTAAAAGTTTGTGCAGTTAAAGATTTTAAGATTTAAACATAAAAGAAAGATTTAAAAAAGAGAGGAATAAATACGAATTGTTATTGCATTTGTTGGAACAAAAAGTTACAAAACTTTTTCAGAAATAGATCTTCAGTTTTAATATAGCTTATTATACTGTGATTGTAATAGCAAATGAGCAAAGTTTTCTAAAGTTTCCAAACTTGCAATTAATGTGTGATTATGTTTCAATCCATTGCATATATGCAAAATCTTTAGTGTATATTGCACAATCAGCATCAATACTAAAACTTGATTTAACAAATAAACATGATTCGATTAACAAAGAGCTTTTTCATCTTGCATTACGTTTTTTTGAAGAGTATTTGTTTCTCACTTATGATAATGGCAGATGAAGAAATTATTTAAAAAGTTTTAAAAGTACTGATCTACTAATACAACTCATATAAACGAGGGTTAGTTAGTAAAATAAGCGGTGTATATTTTCAACAACGTTTTTAATCTTTGCTATAATGCATAAAAATATTTACACTGCAACTAAAACATATATTTTGTATTTGAAAATCTAGATGGTATTATTATATGATTAATTGGATAGCTTTCTCCAGAATATACTGTAATGTTTTACAAGTGCTGCGTCCCAAAGTGTAGAGGAAATTATCCCAATGGTCCAAAAGTTGCACTATTTGAATTTCCACGGGATGAAAGTTTAAAAAGAAAATGGATTCATGAATTAGAAGAGCAAATTTTTCCCCATCACAAACAAGCAAAGTAAGCAATTTGATTAGACTCAGTACTACAATTTATTGGTTCTGTGTATATTAAAGATATTTCCAAATAGTAGTTTATAGAAGTATAATGGTAATAATATGTATAGGTAATAGTTTGGTACCGTATTTGAATTTTTTGAATATGAACTGTACTAAAACGTAATTTCTGCTTATTTTTCGTGATGCATTGGTTGCCACCAAACCAAAAATGTTGATTGCACAGAAATTGCATTGGTAAATATACCTTTTGTACTTTTGTTTACGAACTGTTATCATCCCAGAATAGGTGCTGATATTTTTGCTTGTATTATTTATCTCTTTACATTTAAACCACTGTTTTATAGGTTTGCAAGCTCCACTTCCATGCTCATGAAATCAAACAAGCCGGATCTGTTTTCAATTTTACGACAGGGGAAACTGTGACTTATAAGTTGGAAATGCCTCGATTAATACCAGGATGTATACCTTCAAAAATGCCCAATTGTCCTGTTTACCTATCTGCTCCAACACCATCAGTTAGAAAAAGTCGAGAAATAAAATTGCAAGACAGGGAGCAGAACGAATTTGCAAGCGCAATCCGCATTAGCGCAGAAGAATACAAAAAGAAGCAACAAAAAAATCATTGTGAAAATTTGCAACAAATAAAAGAAAAATTTATAGTGAAAGCACCGTGGAAAATTTTGGAAAATAAACATGGTATATATATTTGTACAATGAACAATCTACAATCCGCGGGACCTACAATATCCAGTGCAGTATGCGTCGAAAACGAGCTTACGCTTACTATCTACATGAAATTTGTAAAACTAACTACACTTGGCAAGTATCGCTTTCCAATGAAAGTTGACTCATTATTGCACATCGCCAATATATGTGATGAGTTGTCATCATTAATTTCTGAACAAAACCTTAATCTCGCACCAAACCAACTTGACATCGATTTTTTATTACGTCTAAATTTGATTTTATCTCTCTTGATTCCACTCCAGGACGATTCATTTAAATTCTACAATATTATAAATTTTGTGTATGAACAACTTCACCTGTTAACGAAAGAAAAAAAATGTTATTCATACGACTTTTTATTGTTTTCCTCCTTTCTGTACATTGTGTCACCTCATGCTTACAGATTTTTGGAAGTAGTGGCTCTATTATACTGCCATGCTACACCACTATTCGAAGAATTACGTTATCGACGTCAATGAGCCCTTCGATCGAACAAACTGATAAAACGTTTCTTTTCTATATAAAACAAAAGTTCCAACGTTTGAAATCGTCCTATCTTACTGTCATGCTCCTGGTAGATGAGATTCACCTAAAACGATACTTTGTGATTACAAAGGGGGAACTATTGTTTGATTACAAAGAGGGAACTATTGTTGGCTCATCGTGCAATAACGTTTGCAACGCAGCAAAATCTGCTTTTGCATTTATGATAAGCAGCGTTTTTTCCAAGTATAAAGATGTTGTTCATCTTCTGCTGACTTGTAAAATATCTGCCAACGATTTAAATGCAATGTTGAAAAAAATTATTATGGGTTTAGAAGATATAGGGTTTAAAGTTATTGCCGTTATAACAGATAATAATGCAATAAATCGAAAAATTAGGTCATATTTTGTCACTCCTCAAAACTTTCTATTGTTTATCTGCACCCTTGTAATTATACCAAACCATTATTTTTTCTTTTTGATACAGTACATATTCTAAAATGCTTTCGTAATAATTGGGTCAACATGAAATCTGCTCGTCGTCGTCGTCGTTTAAAGGGCATCCACTCCAGGTCAGACACAAACAGGACTGGGGCCGAGGGTTTATCCTTTTACTACCCCAGAATGGCTATGAAATCTGCTGAAAAATGCTTTGCTTTTCCATGTTTTGCATTTGATAATGTTGTTACTTCAGCAGCAGAAGAATGTGTTTCTGCTTCTTTTAGCTCGTTAAAATATTTGCACACTGCTAAATGTAATTCAATAGTCAAATTTGCTTATAAACTTTTCTATAAAGCCTTAAACCCTTCAACTTTTGAAAGACAAAATGTGAAACTAGTTTTAGAAATTTTTAATAATTTTACATCCGAAGCTCTGGCTCTTCTCGGCAAGGAATTACAAATTCCACACTATGAAAATACAAGTGTTTTTATAAAAATAATTACAACGTGGTGGTCGATTGTTAATGTCAAAACTCCTTGGAAAGGCACGAGACTCCGAAATCTTTTTGAAACACCGCTAACAGCTGACAAAAACTCCAAGTCCCGAAAGTATTTCGAATATTTTATCAAGTGGCTTGAAAACTGGAATGCAAGGAGCGACAACACAGGAAAATTAACAAAAGAAACTTTCTCAGCTCTTCATCATGTCACAAACGCATTATTGGAAATTTCGGATTATTGTTTAACGAAGCTAAAAGCCAACTATATTCTTTTTGGCAAATTTCAAATCGACAGCTTAGAAGCGCGGTTTGGACAGTATAGACAGCTTGCAGGTGGGCAATATGATGTTTCACTGAGACAAATTTATGAATGGGAAAAAAATTCGCCTGCTTTCTATATTAAATTTACAATTTCAAGGCAACGCAATTAATTTATCAAATTTTTCATTGAATTGGGATGATTATTGCAAAAGCGAATGTACAGTATAAGTACTTTGAAGGAACTTCCTGTGAATATTGCACCTGCTGATTGGGATGATGCGTCGCAACAAATGCCTGTGTTGACTGTAGCCGGATATTGCTACCATTCGGTATCAAAAAAGTTACGGTGTGAAACTTGCAAGAATAAAATCACGAGCCAAGTCGGAGATATGCAAAGTATTGAAAATGATTTAATTTCTCGAATCACTAGAGGTGGCCTACTTTATCCTTCACCTGATACGGTGCATATAGTTGTGGCAAATTATATTGTTGTAAACAAACTAGCTGAAACTAAAGCATTTAGGTTTGCACCAGCTCAACGCCAGCTCGTTGTAAATGCAACCATGTCCGGTTTGGATGAAAAAGATTTTTTGTGTTTTTATGAAGACACCTGTGAAAACAATCACGAACTCCTGCATGTCACCAATATGCTGGTTTGGACTTGCACAAACATTTTGTTAAATAATTTGTGTTTTAGAGACAATGACCTTCTGGTGCAAGAAAAACAAGCAAAAAAACGAAAACTGCAAACTTTAGCGTAAAAATGTAACTTAATCTTTAATTACAATTTGTTGCTTTCAAATCTATTTTTTTAATTTAATTTGGGTAAAGAGGTGTTGCAATTGTATTATGATTTTTTTAATTAAAATTTAACTTAAAAAAATATCTAATTTTACAGTTCGTAAGTTTTTTTATTTTTAAAAATTAAAGTTAAGTTTGATAACAAACACTATACATCTGTCTAAATTGTCAAGCAATCATTTTATTCTGTTGATCTAAGAAAGTAAAGTGGTTTTTAAAGCAACGTTCGGCTCGTCCGAAGCAATTGCCTAACTGAGTGACGTCATTGCGTCTGCCGCATACACGCGAAAGGCCTTCTTCTCTAGGTGGTCTTGATATCACTACGATGATACTACAACAATTCATCAAAAGAAATTTTATTGACACAACATTTCATTGTCACAATAAAATGAAATGAAATGTCGCAGGCGTGCCCTAAGCCAATATTGCTTTGCAAATTCAAAAGATAGGTTAGATAGAGATAATAATAACATGCATAATGACAATAATAATAATTCTCAGTTTGCAATTTTAGTCTGAATTTTATTTGTTTATTTTACATTTATTTCTGAGTTTTATTTCTGTTCTCTATGTTTAGATATTCTTGATGATACCATTTAAGAGCAAAACTTACTTACCCTATTTTGTTGTGTTTTCGAAAAAGATTTTGCGGCACTTTTCCCTGATTGGAGATCTTGGCAAGCAATTCCAAATTCCAGTCATATTTTATAAGATTAAATAACCAATTTTAAAATTTTAACCTGACAGCAATACTTTGGCATCTCCGGAAGTAGGTCAGGATAACTGCTTGCTTTATGTATAGCGCAGGGGTTCCCAAACTGGGGTACATGTATCCCTAGGGGTACATTATTATGTGAGAGAATATCTTTATTTAAGTTAAATTCCGTGTCCGGAAGAAATAATAGACTCAAATGTCTAGAATTTTTGAATCCGGTTGTTTGTAATTACGTCAAACAGGACAATTAAGGGGGAAGACTTTTTTACAGATCACCGTGATTTTGGGTTTGAAGGGGGAAAATTTGTGACTGCTGAAAAGGGAAGAGTTTTCATTTTTTAGTGATCGCCTTGATTTTCGGCATGAATTGGGAAATTTTGTATCTGATTCAAAGTGAAGACCTTTTTTTTTTTTTGAGGACACCATGATTTTGAGACAATATAGGAATAAGCGAAGGCTGATTCCAAATCAAGACCTTTTTTTTATTTTTTATTTTTTAGAGGACACCATGATTTGGAACAATATTTACCCCGCTGAGGCCCACCAACAGTGTCCAAAGGGTACCGATCAACTAAAAGTTTGGGAAACCCTGGTTTAGCGCCTCCGACACTTTCTGTGAATCAGGAGGATAACTATAGAGATAAAAGGAAATGAAAATCAAAAAATCCTTAAATAGTTTGTCCAGTTAGAATACAACTTTTTTCTTTATTTTGTAATAAAAGATAATCATGATCCTGCTAAAAATAAAATTAATCGCTTCTTAGAATCAACCTGACAAACTGCTTTTAAATTGAAGATGATTTAAGGACAGCACCGCTAGTTGTGACAAATTATAAATACTTGCGGGAATTCCCTACTCACCACCAAAGCGATCGACGCGACAAGCATCCCACCAAGGCCAGCCATGAGAAGGAGTCTTCGTCCTGCTTTTTCTACCAAAGCAATACTTACTGACGTCATAATGACGTTCACCACACCGATCCCGGCGTTGGCGACGGCTCTGAAATATAAAAATAAGAAATAGACTACTATGGCAGCGATAAACAACTGATGCAAAGTTATAAAAAAGTTTCCACAAAATAAATGTAGCAAGTGGTTTTGTTTCGATTGTTGTTGTTAGTTTTTAAAAGTGATTGGCGTATTTTTGAATATGAAAATAGTACTCCACTGGATTCTGGTTTATCTTGTTAAGAAATTTATCTCTTTTGTTGTGTTTTATAAAAAGTAAAACAACACGGGTTAATTCAGTTTAACAAATAAGATGTCAAATCATCTCGTGACAAATGCGTAATTAATTTAGAAAAACAACTTATTCATTTCAGTTAGTTTCATTATATTGTACTCTTGCCATCAACCTTATCAGTTGAAACTAGAAAGGAGAAGAAATTTTAAAAAACTGATCGAGTTAGTGAAGCACAACTATCACTTGAGGGGTGAAATATTGATAACGTCAAACAAACTAGAACAATTTGAAAGTTAAATTGCAATTTCGACTTACGTTAAAGGAGGAAGAATACCAGCACTGATGAAGATGTCGCTGGAGTAATAAAAGACTGCGTTGATGCCAGAAAGCTGCTGAGAGAGTTGCATCACTATTGCTATGATGATAGGACGTTTCATTTTGAGGACTTCCCAAATGCCTGCATGTGTAAGAGAAGTTTCAGAATAGTTTTTTACTTTAATAAACCATTACCAAAATGTGGGAATATTTTTTTCTGAAAATAGTAAGTAGAATCGAAGTTATTATCATAATTAAAAAGATCCGAGCTGAAGAATTTTGTGAAGAAGGTCAAGGAATTTACTTTTTCTGCTTCCTCTGTTTTTCTTTGTTTTTTTGATATATCTCGTCTTTCCGCTCACCCTCCCCTTGCTGAAACCACACAAATGTGCGCTGATGCCTTCTACCAAGCGATCTTAGAGTGCCACATTTTTGACGTTATATCTTTGTCCGATTGATACAATTAACCACTTGTCAGTGAAATTCCTTTTTAAGAGCAACCTGCACTGGCAGATCAATTGTGTGGCAATAGGTTTGCCGATTGGACCGGCAATCGCCAACATGTTTTGTTAGTCATTAGGAAGCAAAATTATTAAATAAAAGATTTATAATAGATTACAACGTTATAATAGATTTTATTTAGCCCCCCTTGATAATCCTTTCGCTATATTTAACTATGAAGAAGACTGGTGATTATTTCCTCATCCGCCAGAATTGTCGGAGACTCTTTTTACAGTTCACTCATTAAAGAAAACCTACTACAACCTTTTTTGCTTTGATAGAAAGGCCAAAATTTGAATTTGCGACTTGGATATAAAAAAAAAACTAATTACACAGGGCATTTACGAACGGCTCCAAAAACAAATTGCAGACGGAATTCGACAAAATTGTTGCTTTTTTGATCACTAATGGCTATCAGTAACACATAATTAATTATACTTTTATCTAAAAATTAAACAACCAAATGTCAAGCCCGTCTGCAAAGTGAAAAAATATCTAGTGTACTACCACGTTCTATGAATAGGAACTAATTTTATTAAGATTTGAAAAACAAATTACAACAACAGTCAAACACCGCTACTTTGCGGTCAAAGTGTGTTATGTCTATGACCGGACAACTGTCGCCAGCAACTAAAAAGGACATGCTAACTTTTCATCATTGAAACAATCTACAATTTGTGTTCCATTGTGATAGTAGGTGCGGTGATTGCGCGTCCCAACTTTTACAAGGTAGCACATTCCCAAACCTGTCACTAATCTTCCCGCATCTCAAAGCCGCGACAGTCTTCCCGCTCCTCTAAAGCTAACAATAGCTATCAACATCGTCTTTTTTAACTAGTCTGCTATTCGACAGCATCTTTTGGATAAAAAGGAATGTGCTCTTCGTTATAAAGTGACTTTAACTTACTTGACCGTTGTACGTCCTGATCGTCCTTCGCTTGTTCTTTCATCTTATTTAACTCTTTTGTCACATCACTGTGTTTGCCTCTGAGCCACTGTAACCCATGTTTGGCTTTTATGACGTCGTTCCGGACAAACAGTTGGTATCTGATAAAACAGATATAAACTACACAATTTGAATAAAAAAAATTTTCCAAAAAATGACTTCATTGTTTTGCTTTCTGGTAAACATTGCAGCGGGAAGTGATTAAATACTGTAAATGTTTAAGGTTATCATTGTAATATCAATCATTTATTCTCATGAGATATACAGGAAAAGTAACACACAATTATTTTCCAAAAATCCAAACAAAAACGGGAGAAAGATTAAACCAATTCTTTTTATTTACGGTAAAAAAGTTTCCTAAAATATTTCTTTGGTGTAAAGCCAAGGAATTGAAAGACTCCCCCAGGAAAGCATACTAGTCGGCAATTTTGTTCTACACTTCTAAAGCCAAACGACAATTTGAATTTTTGGTTTTGTTGTAGTATATTGCAGTTATCATTGTTTGGAAAGGCATTTATTCCGGGTCGGTCAAAAACAGGACTGAAGTCGAGGGTTTATCCTTTTATTACCCCAGGCTGCTCTACTGTCCAGATCACATGCTGTTAGTAATGGTGTTAAGCCAGCATCGAGTTTCGTCTTCCAAAAATGTCAAAGCTTGTGCTCCATGTGATGCCCGATGTATGTATGGAACACGTTAATACGACGTGGTCTGCAGTTTGCTCAATGGCGCCACACTCGCAATTTGGTGAAGGAGCAAAATCCCAATAGTGCATGGACAAATGAAATCGCCCAACACCGGTATGCAGGCAATTAAGTTTGAACCAAGCTGTTTTGGGCAAGCTCATTTCAAAAGGCCTGGCATTGGTCCTGCGTATGAAATCACGGAGCCTGGATGTATGCTTACAGTACTCCGTGTTTCATTTACACCTCGTCCAACGAGAAACGCGGATGCCAAGTCTAGCAAGGTTATTTAATAAATTCCGCGTAGCTGGCACGAACGGATGTTTTGATCTTAGTCTCTCTTGGCAAGCATCTGAGGACCCATTTAGAAGACCATTCAACATATGGTCCGGGACAAGAGATCCACGGTAAATTAAAAAGAGTGTTGCTCCTGGATGCCTAGTCGGCGAAGCTCAGCTGATTGGACTCCTCAAAGTATGGATAAGTGGTCCGCTAAAGTGGGACGCAGGCATCCAGTGACTATGAGAAAAGCGTTATTTAGGATACTCTCTATGAGACGAGTGTGAGCGCTGCAACACCAGACTGGTGCGCAGTGCTCAGCTGTTGAGTAGACCAGAGATAGGGCAGCTATGCGAAGTGTTTTGGCACCAGTCCTCCATCCTGGGCCTACAGGTCGAGTCTTTTGTGCAATACCACTAGATGGTGACGGAATTTGAGCAATCTGTCTAGTTTTACCTGAACAAGGGATTGGGCAAAACAATAAAATTCTAGTGTTGTTGTAGAGCTTTAGCTTACGTTTAGCGTTTCGGTTATTTAAATAAAAGACTGCTGTTGCCGTTTTAGTGTGACTGAGCTTCAACTTCCAAATTTGGAGGTACGCTAAAAGTGTATTCATGTCTTGACTTAAACTCCCCTCCTAGTCCTTCTACTTTCCAAAAAAATGCAGCAATCCTAGATCGTTAGCATAAGCAAATTTTCTGGAAATCGTGGAAGGCAGATCGTTTCTACAGATGTTAAAAAGAAGAGGAGCCAAGATCTATTCCTGAGAAACACCGTTTTCAGACGACATAGCTTGCTTTGTTTGCTGTCACCAGTAGTAAAGGCTAATATTCGGTTTTGGAGAAGCTCCATAATCATTCTGACCATTTGCTGATCTGGCAGTAAGACCATGGCGCCAGATAGTGTCATGCGCCGCTGTCAGATTTACAAATATTCACCGGGCGTCTTCTTAACCTCAAAAAAATCCTTGATGTTCTGTGTCAAGCGAACGACTTGATCCACGGTTGACTTCTGGCGTCAAAACCCAGCCTGCTGTTTCGGGAGCAGTGGATCAATAATTGGTTTGACGCGGGTGTAGTTAACCCTCTCGAGGATTTTGTAAGGAACAAAGAGTAGAGATATCGGTAGATATCGTTTTGGGTTACCCATGGGCTGGCTTATTCGGCTTCTGAAAACTATACCTAATAGAGTCTGTGGCCCCGTGGATAACAATTGCAGCAATCATTGTCTTTGTTGCTTTCTTTTGTAATGGCCCAGGTCCAATTCCCTGGTTCATCAAGGCTGAAATATTTGACCAGAATTCACGACCCGCTGCAGTAAGCATTGCGGGGGTGACCAACTGGTTCGGTAACTTTGCCGTCGCTTTAGCGTGAGTTTGCGCTAGCAGCAAAGCAGCACCAAGCTAGCAGCAATAGCAAACCGTGTTTTTCTAGTTTTTATTGGGACCTGCAATCGGAGGATATATCATCATTTTTGGCTGTCTTGATGATGTTACAAAAGTCTTTGTAAACTGCATCCACGTCAAGTAAATCAGACGGCAACAAAGTCTTTGCAAATTTATTTGTCAAAGCAATCCAGTGACTCCATTTGACCTTGCTGAAGTTTCATCGCTTAACAGGCATGCTTAGCACTGACAAAGCAAACCTTGGTAGTGTCATAAGCAAAGATCAATGCTGTGTTCTGGATAGCTTTTCAAGAGCACATGTATCCGGTGAGCAACGGTAAGGACCTACGCTAGCGAAAGCTAGATCTAGATTAGTCCCAGTGTTCTAGTGGCAGGAATAAAAGCTGGTGGCATTCCTAGCATTTTATAGGACTATTTCTCTCTAATTTCTGCCCCGACAGCCAAGCACTTACCGTCCGGGTGTAACCACAATTAACGTGGCGACAGTTAAAATCGCCGGCATAGATACAGGTTGTGGAAGCATTATGAGATCTAGAGATTGCAGTCATGTTGGTGGAGGTTTGTAGACGTTGACTGTTTTACAATCATCACCGTGCACCCACAACCACTCAATCTCCGATGTCGGTGAAAATTGGTCCAAAATATACCTTAGTTGCTCGTGGAAAAAGCTCCAAGGACGTGCTTCCTGCTTAAGGAAGACCCAGATAGTTAGAAGCCTGGAAATACTAATTTTTCCGTATTAATGCAGTGGGTCTCCTGTAATAGAATGACGAGTAGTTCAAACTGTACAGCAAGATAATGAAGAACGTTCATTTTGGTTGCAGTGAGATCTTCAATTTTCAGCTGGAAATAGTGGGTCTTCGGGACTTGTTGGCAATGTTCCCTGAAACGATAGTTTTTCTATGCTTGCCCCGTCCTGAAAAGGAAGTTTGCCGATTAGCAGACCCTCGCTGAACATCAGAATGGGTAGCCACCCATCCGATTTGGCAATTTTAGTTTTGGTATGTCATGTATAATAACAAAAGCAGACTTATTTACATCCCAAGTTACAAGAAAGCAACTGCCATGTGGGCAAGAAAGCAACAGTCGTGGTATATAATCTACGCTCAATTGTGATCCATGTCACCACTTAAAACAAAGTGATATGTGATCTATGCTTTTTTATTTTTTTTATTTTTATCTCTATATTTATCCTCCTGACTCGCAGGAAAGCGACGGAGGCGCTATACGTAGGGTAAGCAATTACCCCGACCTGCTTCCGGAGATACCAAGATATTACTATCCGCTAGTAATTTAGTAGAAATATGACTGCAATTTAGAACTGCTTGTCAAGACCACCAAGCAGGGGAAAGTGCCGTAAAGTGTCTTTCCCAAGGACACAACAAAATGGTGCAAGTGAGTTTTGAACCGAGACTATGTTGATCATAAGTCCGGTGCTTTAATCACTCGACCACGCTGCCGACTAATTTAGAACTGCTTGTAATGCAGGTCACAACTTAAAACCAATATCTAACCTAAACCTTAACCAAAGCCGTTGTGTAACTGTAACGTAACCCAAATCTTACTGTTGTGTAAAATACTACAGTAGTTCTATTATTAGAACCACCTTGTAAACACAGTAAGAACTCAAACATGTCACATTTTAAGTCTACCAAATATTTTTCTTTATCTATTAAGTTTATTGGTGACTTTTCTTTGCATTAGAAGAAGCAAAGTCTTCACTACATAGAAAAAACCCTTAAAGAATGCGATCCATATTCCATACGAGTGTTGATTTACCTGGGACTGTCCGGACAAAAAGGCAGAATTGCCAATTGGTAAATTGAGAAGACAGCAGTCAGTCTTAAAAGAAGCGGCCACCATCGGGCGGTTCCAAGCAACCACTCAAAACCCAAAATCTACAAAACACCAAGTCAAATCTATAATCAATAATAATTTGATTAATGCTTGCTTATAACCCTTGATTCTTAAAGATAAAAGAAAGAAACAAAAGAATTTTACTTGCGATAACAAAATGGATGTCACAACACCAAATTGGCTCAATGTTCCAAAAGAACCTCGATATTGGATAGGAGCAATTTCTGTGAGATACATAGGAGCAATGACCATGTTAATTCCACTGTTGACCCCAATAATAAATCGACCTGAACGTTTTCGATACAAAAAGGTTAAATATATTGTAACTACGCTTTTTATATGACGTCACAATCACTTACCAATCATGAGCATTTCAAAAGAGCTAGCTAACTTGCTAAGCCCCATCAACAAAGCTGCAGCAATTGCAAGAACATTATTTAACGCCATCGCTTGTTTCAAACCAAAGCGTTGGGCCGCTTTACTCGAGAGCGCAGACCCAAGCATTCCCCCAACTGGGAAAATGGCCACAGTTATGCTCCAAAGCAGTTCGAGAGTCGACGGACTTGGTATGTATCCATAACTAGAAAAACAAAATATTTTACCCCCAGTGAGTGACTATGACTTTGTTATGACAAACCGAGATTCAATATTCTCTTTGTAAAAGTCAACGATAATGGGTTTTGGAGTGTTGATTACCCCACTGTTGTACCCAAACTGGAACGTGGATCCCACAACCGCCATTGACACAGCGAGACACAAGTTTCTCGTAATTTTTCCTTCTTTGTTTTCTGACGAGGAAACGACTTCTGCGGACATATTCGCAATGAAATTATACCAAAGACAATTTAAACTAAACTATTCAGAGGCCGACTGATTTCTTATCAATTACAAAAATCTGTCAAGGAATAAAGCAGTGACGTCAAAAGCATGCCTTATCTCCCATTTTTACGTTTAAGTACATTTGTTTTTAGTAATAATTACTTAAGTATTTTAAAAGTTTTAAAATTCAACTTCTTCCTGTTGTTTGTTACGTTTTTGTTTCAATAAGCCGTACTGCAAAGGTAATCCACTTTGCTTGCACTATGATAGATGAAAGATATTTCATCCCAAACTGGATCAAATGAATCTCACAATTCATCAACTTTATGTCTTTTTGCACGACGATCCGTGGGTTTTGTTTATTTTTTTAAGGCTTATCGTAGTTTCAATTTTGTTTTCTTGTCGTATGAGTGGAATGGTTTTTTTTGGCCCGTGCTAGGATTTTTTGAGTGTTTTTATACTTTTTAGTCTTCTATTGCTAACTGCTTTTTGTGTACAGGGTTGCAAACTAGAACTTGAACTCTAAAATTGAACTCAAAGAACTCGATTTTTGCTAAACTCAAACTCAAACTTGAACTCGGAAAAATACAAATGTCTGAATTGAACTTGTTCAAGTTTTTGCATAAACATATGAACAAATTTGAATTCATTAATTTATTTTGATAAGAGATTAAATGAATAATATTTTGAATTTTACTTTTGATATTAAATTGTTAAATTTCAAATGCAACTGTATTTGAATTAGGAAATATTTGGGTAACGACAGGAAAATATTTGGGCCTTAAAAATTTTTTTGAGCACAGAAAAGCAACCACTTTTGTCAGACAAAGTTTTCAAATTTAGAAAAAAGATACCATTTGAAGTAAAGGTTTTGTTCAGAGATTGCTACTTTTTTGATATAAAAATAAAAAAATCTGAGACAAATTCCAAAAACCTTTTTTTGGTTTTCACTCTAAATTTGAGGCAAAAATTTTTCTCATTCTTTTAAGTACCAATGATTAGGACTCGGGCAAAGTCATAAAATTTAGGCAAAACTATATTGCCATCAAGCATTTTTTGGCTGGTACGAATATACCCTTTTCTATTATATTATTTATTTTATTTTGTTTATTTCTTTGTGGTAGCTTTGCAATTTTTTAGAGGCTTAAGTTATTGTGTAGATTACTTAGTCAAACTTTTGATTTTTACAACATCAAGTAGGACTTGACCTCGAACTTGCGAATTTTTTATGAACTCAAACTCGAACTTGAACTCGAATAAAAATCAATCGATTTCGCAACCCTGGTTATGCAAAGTATTCAACCTCTGTTTTTTCCTAACAATGCTTACATATGACTCGAATAACGTTTTGTTTTTGTTTTCTTTTTTCATTTTCTATACTGTGCTGATGCTGATAATGTTACTAGCATTCATAAATTGCTTTTTTAACTAGACTTGCTTTTTTGTGCTTTCATGCTTAAATTGAAAAACTTTTCATAATTAATGTTGAGTAGTAAACTTGACACTTTAAATTTACAAAAAAGTAAGCCTACTGAGTTGGAAACAAAAATGAAGTTAAAAGAAAATGTAGTTGCATGCTTTATTATTTTTAAAACTTATTTATAACATAAAAAAAGTGGTGGAAACGAGAAGCTCTGGCCTTTTACGTTTGGAGCAGCTAACACAATTCTAAACATTATATTTATATCTAGCCTACATTTAATTCTTCAAAATTACATAATAATCGAAGAAGCATAATTTGTCATTGAAAAAAATTGCATAATTTGTTTGTTTAAACTTTCAGAAAAATTTGACATTAGTTTTAAATTATTAACAAAGACTATTAAATAGGTAAATTTAATAGGATGGCGACAAGGTTTGAACCGACTCAATCAATCTCGTCCGCGATGGCCACGCATCAAATTTGATCAAGGGACTGGAAATCGGGCTACATTTCACAATGCAGTGAGTTTGAATCTCGGCCGAATCATATTAAAAACTAAAAATTAGACTTAACAACCTGCAGGCAATGGTTGAACTTATAACTTTTCACTCTCATGTCGAGCGACAACTAACCGCATCAAAATTGCCGCAACATCAATCACAACGTTTCGTTTTTCGAATATCAGGCCAAAGTATTTGTTGAGTTATGTTCAGAGGTGGGCAGTTCAGAGGTTAGAGAATTATACGTTGCGCTTAATTGCGTTGCGTACCGAGAAATAAAAAGACTCTTGCACTATATTGCGCTGCGCATCAGAGATTAAACAAATGAATTGTTCTTGGTTGCGCTGCGCTTTATATAATTTTATTTTGCAAAAGCGCTGTCTACTTTGGTTGTTTTTCAATGTAGGCGATTGGAAAATCAATTGGGCTGCGCTTATGATTTGAAAAAGTGCATTACGTTTTAATTGATTAATAAATTACCTTACACCGTACTTAATACACTACATTGCGCTTTGTGTGAATTTTAAGATGACATGTCGCTTGCTGCGTTGCGCTTTATGTAAATTTCAAAAGCGCCTTGCGCTTATTGCGCTTTATATGATTTTATAATCACATTGCCCTCATTGCGCTGCGCTTTATGATTTAATAAACACATTGCGCAAGTTGCACTGGGTTTCCTAAAAATAGAAAAAATGTCCGTCTCTGGTTACGTTCCTGGAAAATGATAGCAAAAATTCTTGTCAAGTAGCAATTGTAAACAACTATAGTTATGTAATAAAAGCAAAACCTTTCGTTGGGGAAACGAAAAAATGTTAAATGCGTTTTCGCTGATTGGTTTTGGCGTTACGTATCAGAAAAAATTATATTTTTGATTCTGGTAAGTCAAACAAACTTGTCTGGATCAGGATTAATGATTTTTTCCTTGGTGAGTTACCACTTGTTTCTGCTCAAAACAAAAGACTAAAATTAAATTAATTTTTTATACGCAAATGTGGACCGAAAAATCACAGCTTTATTTTAACTAAGTTAACACCCTCTCGACTAGTCATTAATTACGTAACAAGAGCTGTAAGTAAAATTGAATCACAAAAGTTTTAAAACAAAAAGTCTCAAGTTTGGTAGTTTTGTAACGACACCAAATTTATTTATTTAGAGTCTCACGCGATCTCAGAATCAGAGTTGTGTGTCGAGCAGGGCTTTTTGAATCGGGTTTGGTTTCGGGGCTAAGTTTGAGAAAAATGTCGGTCTTAATTAGGGCTCAGTGCGGAGCTTACCGATAAACGACCACCTTTTTTTAACGCCAAGTACCTAGCTATTTTGACTTTGTTAACGCAAACCTATCTTGCCGTTCTCCTTTTCAAGTTTCCGATATGATATGTTTACAGCAACTTAATCAAAAATATATAGGTGCTTCAGACCGAACTTAACTTTTATACTTTTTCGGGCCTGTTTAGGACTTATTTGAGCCGGGTTCGGTCCCGCTTGCAGGTGTGCTTAGGATATCTACTGTGAGGTGCGATGTGAACTACAGTGCGAGCAAAAAGTAAGACTTTTTCATTTTATTAGATTTTTTCAAAATAACTTAGTTAAAATTGAATTATATTTCTCAAAAAAAAGTCAATTATTATTGGATTTAATATAATTTTTGTGCTCTCGTTAGTGATATATTACTTGATAAATATCATTCAATTTTAACAAAGTTATTTTTAAAAAAATCTAAAAAAATAAAAAAGTCTTACTTTTTTGCTTGCCACTGTATTGCAGTGAGATTACACATTAGAACAGCATTTAATAAAGCTCATATAATTAGGTTCAACAAAAATTGACCAGAAAGTTTTCAGCATTTATACACCACGATGAAGGTTGATAGTTCTGTCAGAAATTGCACAATGTTTGGCACATGAAGGGAGAGTGCGAAATATTTTTGGTGCTTGATAAGATACATATGAAAATAGCAAGTTTGACTTCTAGCAAAAAAGTTTTGAATGTCTGAAATTGTCTCGTGAAAATTTTGTAGCACTAGACTTAATTATAGGCTAGTATGGACTTGAGTCTTTTAGAACTATGCCGCGATTGCAATCGACATGGTTTCGATTCAAAACTTACTCGGGCTATACTGTTGTGTCCTTGGTAAGGATACTTAACGACATTTTTTTCTGCTTGGTGGTCTTCGCAAGCAGTTCTAAATCTCAGTCATATCTCTATAATTTAGGGAGAGAGTATAATGTTTTCTTCATCCATACCACAACCACATATAACAGCATAAATACATTCATCCTAACATAAAATTACTAACAAAATATAACAAAAAAAACAAAAGAAAACTATAATGAACTTTTTCGGCTTGCGTCAGCCCTCTTCAGATGAATAAAATGATTTGAAGAAATAAGTACTGTAACGAAGTCAATGATCTGAATTACGCAATTGTTCAACAAATCTTTTTTTTTCTCATTAAGGAAATTAATTTAAATTTAAAATGCAACCGCCAAAATAACAACAACAACGCCAATACACCGAGCAAATCCAACTGACACAAAATAATAATCTAAAATATATTTAACAAAAACGACGATGCACTCGCAAATAATTGACGGTTGAGTTTGGGGTTATGTTTTTTTTATCAACAAAGCTTCATGAATTCTGGTTTCAAAATTGGAATTGCATTTTTTAATTATTTTAAAGGAATTTACGTTAAATTTGGTATTGGAGCAAATATCACATGACATGATATGTTCCTTGACGGAGCTCTCAGTCTTCAACTGGAAACCTAAGTGTTCACCCACCCTAGTGCTCAAATGACGGTTTGACATACCGATGTACGTCAGGTCCGAATCACACGAACACGAAAACTGATAAACAATGTTTGAACATAGTGCGGGGGGAACACGAGTCTTCAATTGAAAATAATGTAAAACTTTAAACGTTTTATAAATAGGATTTATTTTCAAAGTTAGTTTAACTTTAGATTTGATAATGTTTTTTAGTTTAATTAAAAAACGTCTGGAGTCGTGGCCAAAATATGGGATATTAAGGTTATAAACATAATCAGGCGACGAAGAATGGGAAAGCACAATTTTTTCATTAAACTTTTTTAAACATTTTTCAAAAAACCAAATTGGGTAACTATTAGACGCAAACATAAAGCTAAATTAATATGTTCTAACAATTTTTTATTTCTTAATGAAGTTGGTTTGCTTAGAAATATGTTTGCGTCTAATGGTTACCCAATTTGGTT